>BLBF01000081.1:8058202-8068834 GCA_015471245.1 Laticauda colubrina
GGAAGGAAGGAAGGAAGGAAGGAAGGAAGGAAGGAAGGAAGGAAGGACTAGTAATAGCCCTTGGACTTATATATCATTTTACAGTGCTTTTATAGCCCTCTCTAAGTGGTTTACAGGGTCAGCCTCTGGCCCCACAACAATCTGGGTCCTCATTTTACCCACCTCGGAAGGACGGAAGGGAGCCCGGTCAGGATCGAACTGCTGGGCAGGGGGCAGAATTAGCCTACAATACTACATTCTAACCACTGCACCACCAGGGCTCTCCTTCCTTCCTTCCTTCCTCCTTCCCTTCCCTCTCTCCCTCCTTTTCCTTTCCTTTCTTCCCTTCCCTCCCTCCCTGCCTACCTACCTAGTAAAAGGTTGCTTAGATGAGTAATAAAACATCTCAGTTTCAATGAACTTTGCTCCACTTGCCATGATTTAACCTTCTGAGATTCTCTTTCTGGTTAGGCATCACCATCATTAAACCACAAAGCATCCGGAGGCGACGTTTAAACCGTTCTTTTCCCTCTTCTCAGTCATCCATGGAGGCGCTGATCCATCATTTCAAACTTTACACCGAGGGCTATCAAGTGCCACCTGGGGCCACTTACACCGCCATCGAGGCTCCAAAGGTAAATACTGAATTTGTGTGCTGCACATTTGTGAGCGCTGCGTGAATCCAAGGTCTCCCCCAAGAATGGGACACCCTCCAATGCAACCCTGTATGGACTCAATTTTTCTGAGCGTGAGGATAGAAAAAGCAGCCCAGCCCACCCCCACCCACCCCCCAAAATGTGAGAATTGGGGCCCTCTTGTTAATTTGCTCTCCTGGGAGTGAAATTTCTTAGGCCCGTTCGTAGTGATACACAAAACAAAAAACAGATGTAAAACATGCTATCTATACTACTATAGGGAAGCAAATATCTAGAATATCAC
This sequence comes from Laticauda colubrina, assembly GCA_015471245.1. Taxonomy (NCBI): domain Eukaryota; kingdom Metazoa; phylum Chordata; class Lepidosauria; order Squamata; family Elapidae; genus Laticauda; species Laticauda colubrina. Next base: position 8,059,121 of record BLBF01000081.1, read on the forward strand.
AACAGAGCCTGTAGTGGAAATTTTGCTGATTTTGTAGCTGCGACAAGAAGTAAAAAATTATATTTGCAACCTGGATATACTTTTGTAATCTTCCTGTTAAGATTTCAAAGTTTGCATTCTCTGTTTGGTATTGTACCCCTGTGTTTTCCTTTTTACCAAAATGTGACGTGAACGTGTCATACGACAACAAAATTAAATTACAGGGAGTCCTCACTTAACAATGCTAACTGGGATTGGGAACTCTGTCGTTAAGCAACATGGTCATCATCATCTTTTAACAGCCCTGTAATCCCTTGTGGGGTGGAGTCTGGGCAACTGAATGAAAGTGAGTGTTTTTACTGGCCGGATGCCCTTCCTGTTGCCGATGAGGAGTTTTGTGCAGCAGATAATATTCTCATTGTGCCCAGAGAAATATCTGCCCCTACCTAGGATTGAACTCACAGCCTCATGATTGTGAGGCGAGAGCTCCACCTCTAGGCCATCACACCATTAAGCGATACAGTCTTAAGTCAGAAAAAAACACAGGGCCGCTCTGCTGAACGACCGCAATTCCAGCCACCCCGGGTTGACGTCGTTAAGTGAGGTGCGTACGGGACTTCACAAAACTGCCGTTTTCGATTTCCCCACGGGAATTTACTTGCGGGAAGCCAGCAGGGGAGATCTCACAACTACAAACGCTGCGATTGCCAGTGCTTAGAGGAATGGTTGTTACGTCCCTATTTATTCAGTCCCCGTCGTAAGCCCAAACAGTCGAGCGATAGATAATACGGCTTTTGGTTGGCTTTGCTTTTGTGCCCAGTGTGTGTGTGTGTGTGTGTGTGTGTGTGTGTGTGTGTGTGTGAACCAATTTCATGGTGGTTTACACACAACAAACTGAGTTTGAGGATTTCGATGAACAGCAACACACCCTTCGACTTTCACTTCCTTGGGTTGCAGGGTGAATTCGGCGTCTACCTGGTTTCTGACGGGACCAGCCGTCCGTATCGGTGCAAGATTAAAGCACCTGGCTTTGCACACTTGGTAAGAGAGAAATAACAATCAATATCTCCATGAGGGTCAGGAGGGAAAGGCAGGTAGTCCTTGACTTACGACCACAACTGAGTCCGGCTTTTCTGTCGATGAGTGAGAGAAACAATGAAGTGAGGTTCACATGCACGTACTGGGAACAGGCTCCCGCTATTCCTCTGCCTCGCTGCTGTCAGATTCTGGAGGCTCCAGAGTTGGCACATCACTCCCCGATGGTCCTGGCCCCATCTCTGTATTGGATGCAGAACCCTCGTCCGAGTCCTCCCCAGACTGGCCCACGTTCCTCCCCACTGTCCGACTCTGCTGCTATCTCTGCAGGCTGCCGATGGACCACAACAACTTGTGATCTTCAACTCCCAGAATTCTGGGAGTTGAAGTCCACAAGTCTTTAAAGTGGCCAAGTTTGGGGACCCCTGCCCTAAATCTTCCTCCTCCCTTTTTTGCAGGCCTCTTTGGATAGAATGTCCAAGGGACACATGCTTGCTGATGTGGTGGCCATCATTGGTAAGTATGTTCCTTGGGGAAAACTAATTTAGTTCAGTTTATTTTAATTTGGCACCAGCTGACTTCAGAGGGGGATGGGCAGCTCACAATTAGACCCAAAAGAATAAAAATTAGAGTTTCAGAGTGAACGGCCCCCAAATTCAGCCTTGCACTAACCATAATTTACTTTGCCACGGATGAGCAAGGTACACCAGGCTGTTTTCTTAAACCAGGGTTACAAAATCTTAGTGGAGTGTTTCTGGGGCACTTTGAGAGGGGTGGACTACAACTCCCAGAATTCCCCAGCCAGCATGGAGTAACTAAACCACACGACAAAATCAGCCACAGGATGCAAAGGAAGCCACGTTTTCTTCCCTGAATCCTGGATTGAGGGGACCGCTGACCCTCTTAATTCCTGTTCTCCCTCTCCAGCTGCCATGCCAGCCAGGGATGATGGGGATCGGAACTCCTAACCCATAACTCCTAACTCCCAACTCCATAACCCATAACTCCTAATCCTAACTCCTAACCCACGCTTCCAAATTCCGGAGATGTTGTGAAACGTAGTTTATTCCATGTCTTTTCTTCTTCAGGCACCCAGGATATCGTCTTTGGTGAAGTGGACAGATAGGTCAACGTCCATTCCGGGGGGGACGGATGGGGGAGAGGGGATAGGAACCCACCCCTCACTCTGGATGCCGTTTCCCCCCCACAAGGAATCTTCACTCAGCATCCTACTACTGTTTATTGCGTGTATCTATTTTTGTTTGTAATATGGCGCTGGGACACCAGGCCGGGATGAGCAAACAGAATAATAAAACCGATCTCTCAAAATATAAATTGTTCGTCCACAAGCAATTTTTGTCCAATTTCTGCCTCCCCCCCCCCCCCCCCCATGTTTTCATCCTTGGCTCATCCTGACTCCCCCTTCTTTCCATCCACATTTCCACATTTTCCCCAACAATCCTGGTTTGTGATTCTGGGTTCAGTCTCGGGCGTGGCTGAGCAAACCCGGAGAGGATTTCCCCTTAGAAAAGGGGTAACTTGATTTCAATTCCCAGAATTCCAGCTGAAGTCTTAAAAATTGCCAAATTTGGACCCCTTGCCTTAAATCACTATTTTTCAGCCTTGCAAGTCTTAGTTCCCCCTTAATTTTCTGCAGAAGAGAAAGTGATATTTGTGGCAGGGTACATCACGTTTGCACAAATCAAATGTTCAGCCCACAAGAGCTTTTGAGATATAACCATCATCATCATCTTTGTTTAATGACCCCATAATCTCTTGTGGTGTGGAGTCTGAGCAATCGAATGGAGCTAGCAGTGTGTTTTACTGGCCGGATGCCTTTCCCTGTCCCCAGTACGGAGTTTTGTTCAAGCAGATAATATTCTTAGTGTTCCCAGAGAGAGAATATCTGCCTCTACCTAGGATCAAACTCACAGCCTACTGATTGTGAGATGAGAGCTCCCCCTAAAGGCCACCGCCCCACTCCAGCCTTTGATATATAATGCAAGGGGTTTAATTGAAGTTGAGTCGTGCTTTGCCAAAATGTAATTCCCAATGCGAGATGTTTACATACAAATAGTTGTCGACTTACCACAATTCATTTAGTAACCGTTCAAAGGTGCACCAGCACTGAAAAAAAAAAAAAGACTTAGGACCTTTTTTCGCACCGTGATCAAAATTCAGCCGCTTCCTGACTGGTTCCTCTTTATGACGGTCGCAATGTCATCTTGTGAAATCCAGATTTCGTCTAACCAACGTGTTACTAACTTCACAACGGCAGGGGATCCCTTAACAACTGGTCTCGCTCAGCGCCTGAGACGCAGGGCTCAATTCGGTTGTATGTTGAAGACTTGCCTGCACAGGGTCCCTTGCTCGAGCCGGGCTTGTCTAGATGGCCTACAGGATCCCTTCCTATTCTGTTAAAGGTCACGCAAGGTCAGACCGACCTCCATCCTCCAGAGATCCGATTCCCTGGCAGCCCTCTCCGTAACCCTCTTGATCTCCCCGATGCGTGAGATCCCCGGATCCTTTCCCCAGATTCCCCCGTTTGTCCGACCCCGAAACCAGTCTCGGTGCCTCCAGCCCAGGGTGGAAAAACGGAAGGTGAATTATTTCAGCTGATTGGCTGCCCGTCAACTTAAAAGAACCGAGAGACACAGAGAGTGTGTACAACTCACTGCAGGAAGGCTTGTGGCTGTTGTGGTTGCGTCCATCCTGCTGAGCTCAGGGTGGTGGCATTGAAGGCTCCCAGCTCAGCCCCCAGACGGTGACCGAAGGGACACAACTGGATTTTGACCGGCGCTCACCGCACGCTGCTCCTTCGCTGTCTTTTTCTGGACACGGGTCTCCCCCAAAATGAACTTTTGTGTCGTGGCCGTTCTGGTTTTCCTCTTGGTCGACGGAGCAGGTAAAAGTCCAGCCCCTTGTATCTGTGTATCTTGTATCTGGGAGTCAGGGAGAAAAAGAATTTAAAGAAAAGGGTTTTGGTTGTGTGTGTGTCAGAACAACACAACCCCTTCATCTCCAAGGAGAGAAGCAATGTGGAATTAAGGAGAACTTTCCTGACAGTGACAACAATTCATCAGTGGAACAAATTGTCTCCAGTGTTGTGATTGCTCCAACACTGGGAGTTTTTTTAAAAAGATGTTGGATAACCATTTGTCTGGTGTAGGGTTTCCTGCCTATGCAGGGGGTTGGACTAGAAGACCTCCAAGGTCCCTTCCAACACCCCTATTCCATTAAAGCGGAATTCAATGTAAACTAGAGCTACAACATGATTTAAGTTGGAGGTTAGCTGGAGATTCATTCCCAGTTTTTATTCATTTATTCATTTGCTTCTTTCTTTATAGAGGCTTGCAAATGCAAAAAGCCTCCCAATAAAACCACATTGAAATCATCAGAATTTTTATTAGTCGGTAGACCAGAGACCAGAACAAACAGTTGATAAACATGCAATTCAAAAATTCTAGAATAAAATAATAACGGATAAAATCTATGATCAAACGCAGCCTGTCCATTGTACATAGTCTAACTACACTAAAATCACAATCCAGAAACTCCGTGGTCAGTTTATTGCTAAAAGGGGAAGGCATAAGCATTGGAACCATCGATACTCCGAGTAATAGCGATCCTTTGCAGTTAAAAAAGATGAGGAGAGAGGTGGGTTTTTTGCTTTAAATAAATAAATATTCCTTCTTAGGTCTTGGGAGGGACCCTTCTTCTCAATAACCCTGCGAGGGAGGCTGCCCCCAAGTTTTAAACCAGCCCTTTTTTAAAAAAAAAAAAAAAAAGAAAATTAATCAAAGCTTCTTCAATCCAAAGGTTGTTAACTTTTGGGCATTGTGTGTGTCCATCTGTGCTTTTAATGAAGGCAACACAGTCAAGTCAAAAAATGGGATTTATTCAAAGAAGTATGGTTGGCTGAACATGCCGTGGCAGTCTCTTTTTAAATCATGATTCATCGGTGAGTGATTCTTCCAGCAATGGAGGAGTTGATTTAGGATAGCAAAGATGAAAAGCTGTATTTTTTTTTTTCAAGACCAGAAACCACTTAGATTCTTAAAATGATGACCCAGAGGGACATTCAAATAATATGCAAGATCCCATTTGACATTGTGATTAAAATGCTAGGCTAGAAACGAGGAGACAGGAATTCTAGCTGACAAGTTGAACTTAAAACTTTATTCATTTTTTTTTTTATTTTGAAGAAGGTGTTTCCCCAAAGGAGCAAAGATTTTTTTAAAGTCTAACTTTTTAAGGGTATAAAATCAATATTAACGTTTTAATGTCCAATGCCTTCGTGTTTTCATCCTGTAATTGCTGTCATTGTGTTGCTTAAGGAATTTCAAGCTGCATAGAGTCGTTTGCTAGAGAGATTTAATAATTTAATTTAAAATTTAATAATAATAAGTAAGCAAAAATAATCATTTGGCTCTCAATGTTAGCAACTTTTTTTGGGAGTCGAGAGACAGTAAGTTGTTTTTCTTCTCTTCCCTTTTGCTGAACACAACGCTAACTTTTAAAGACATGTGAGTGAAAATAAAATTATTTGTTTCCCACTGAGGTTAAATATAGAATAATCCAAATATATACTACAATACTTTGCAGCTTGATCAGCCAGATGGACATGACCGGAAGCTGCTTGTGGGCAAGGAATTGAAACCTTGGTTAAAAAAAAAAAAAGATGTTTTCTTTTTAAAATGTTGCTGAGTTCGCAGACGTCTTCCAGTGCTCATCCATTTTAAAATCACAAAATCCCCAGTTTTTGCAATCCTTTCTATTTTCCTCTGATGGCTTTAGGTTTCACTTTTCATTCTTCTGTAGCTTTCCAGAATTCTTTCGTTGGCATTTTTGAAACGCTTAAGCACTGCATCAAGCAGTGTGTTGATATACTACGCCGAGCCTAACCATGGTTTGCGCTTCAGTGTTGGGAGAGAAATTTATCTCTGGGAGAGGACCCCAAAAAAAAAAAAAAATTGTTTAGCTCGGGGAAAGTGAAAAGGATCAGAAAGCAACTCAAACCATCCCTTTCCCTGATCTTGTGGTCCTTCAGAAGGATTTGGAGATGCTTTCAAGATTTGGTTAATCTAGAATCCCACCAGTGTCAGTTTGTTGACCTGGCGGACCTTGGTTTGATTGGGTCACGCCAATCCTTTGCAAGTTGAGTTGCCAACATTGAACTCAACATGCCAAGCCACATGTGACGCTTTGCAAAACTACCTGCTCATGTCCTGCTCACATCCTGAGTTCTAACCAGGCTGCATGATGGCTTAATCGAGGCTAGTGAATCCGAGCTTGCAAAACCTCAAGATGTGCTTCTGCATTTCTGTGGCTGATACTTAAGATTTTCACAAGGGGCAACTTCAGACGGTGCACCACGGGGAAGAAAGAAACTCTGAAAGAGAGATTCTCACCAGGGGAAAAATATCATAATTGGGTAATTAAATTTATCCAAACCCCTCCACACACAACAAATTGTACAGGTAAACCAAACTTAATTCTCCAGTTTCAGCAGCTAAAGTCCTGTTGATCTGAAAAAGCCGAGCATTGGACACAGCTCGATTTTTGCATTCTAGACCACGTAGGTTTTCTGAACATGTAAAGAATGCTTCTTGTCTGTAACGTAGTCCTTTTTTTTCCAAGGCATCGGGGCTTGGGAATCAATCTACTGCCAAACCGTGAAAATGTAAATGAAAAGAGAGTATCTGGTCTCGTGATTAAGACAGCAGGCTAAGAAGCAGAAGACCCTGAGTTCAAGTCCTAATTTAGCCACAAAAGAGTGATTTTGAGCCAATCACCAGGAGATGGTGAGTTCTAGTCCTGCATTAGGCAGGAAAGCCAGCTGGGGGACTTTGAGCCAATCACCAGGAGATGGTGAATTCTAGTTCTGTTTAGCCATGAAAACTGGCTGGGTGACTTTGAGCCAACCACCAGGAGATGGTGAATTGTAGTCCTTCCTTAGGCATGAAAGCCAGCATGGAATAAGTCTCTCTCTCAGCCCAACTCACCTCACAGGGTTGTTGTGGTAGGGAAAATAGGAAGAGGAAAGTGTGTTGGATATATTTGCTGCAGACTGCCTTGACTTCTTTGCAAAATTGATAAAGGCGGGATATGAATAAGTAACCATTTAAAAACAAACGAAGGACTGGAAAAATGAGTTTCTGGTAGCGAAAAGCCTGAGTGAAACACAACGAAATTCAACTGGGCTTCACTAATGCAGATGTGTGGGGAAAACATCTGCCACCATCACCACTTTTTAAAGGGGAAATGGATTATAAAGGAAAAAGAAGGGGGCTTTTTAAAAAGGAAGTTGAAAGGAAAAGTCTGCAGCGTTCAGGGTTACTCCCAGTTGTTTGAAAACTGAGCTATAAAATGCATCCTGTAATTAATCAAAAGGTTGACCGTCCTATAAATCACGATTAATCAAAGATATAAAGGGACCAATTCCCAAAACAAAAATGTACATATCTTATGCAAAGACGGGGGTTGAGAGAGGAAACAAAAAAGGAATGCGATCTATTTTGTATAAAACAAATACACTTGGATAAAATGAAACAATAATTAAAGTAATTCAAAATAATAATCAGTAATTCATTAGTAATGATTTAGTTAAGAATACTTATAATTAAGTAGCAGTTTAGTTCATTATTAGATAACAGTTTATTATAAACAGCTTGTTTAATCATTATGAATTAATCATTTGTCATTGGTAAGTTAAGTGATTATGAATTGATTTATTGGTGGATACTTTCATTGTTATAACTTCACATTGAATATTGGTTGATAACTTTACTGATTGATTATGAATAGTTTAATTGAATATTATGAACTAATAATTGAGTTGGATATGGTTCGTTGTTTAATTTTTAATTAAAAGCTTCAAACTTTTGTGCGCTGGTTCTCCTTGGGAGCCTTTGGGTGGGGGGAATGGATTTGTTATATATTTTATAATCACAACTTTGCCAAAGTTTTTGGGGGTGAACCCCAAAACATCATTTAAGTGGAATAATGAAGGCACGCAGCCTGGTGAGCTGGCTGAATCTTGATATTTACAAATCTGTAAATTTGTATTTCTGCAATGGAGAAATACAAGGTTTTAACAAGCTATTCTCATTCGGCCTGATTTTCTTTGCTCAAAAAAACCCCCAACCCACCCTATTTTTTTACACTTTGCAACATCAGAAATCAACCCAAGTCTTGTGGTTTCATAGTGAGATTTTGGCTGATCGTGGACAGAGGCCAAACAGAGAGCATTCTGCTTCTCATCTCATTTTTAAGCTGCAAGCAAATGTTTTCCCCAAAATCGAATTGCGCCATAACTGGGTTCCACAGAAGAAACGAAAACCATATATAAAAGCAGAAATATAATTTTCTCAGAGGCTTTGGGAAGGAGGTTCAATTCCAGTGAATCATCTGGAGTCTAGACCAACAATTTGCTCTGAAGTTATTAATTCTGCTTTATTGTAATACTTCTGACTTCTGGAAGCAGGGATCTGTGACAGGCATAAGAGTGAGCACTGGTCATAAGTCAGTATCTTGGTTGGTGTTTGGAGACTCTTTGTGTTTGGAATATTTCTTGGCAACTTTATCTACTGTTCTTGGCAGCCTTGCACCACCTTGGCAAGGCTCATTCTTAACAGAGACAATTAGTTTGAAACAGCCTTTTCACCGGGAAGGAATGGAATTCGTTCCTAAAGAATCATTAAAAGGTTTTGCTGTTCCCTCTGTTTCGTGTTTGTTTCCTTGGAACAAGGTTTGGGTCAGAACAAAGTCACTTTTTTCAGTTATAACTTTGTTGTAAACCGAGGGCTATCTGTATATATTTCTATTAAAGATTTCAGACAATTCTTATCAATAGAGTGGGATATTTACCGTAAAGAAATCTTTCCTTATCTCAGAATAAAAGCAGATGCTTCCTGATTTACAGTTAAATGGAAAAACTCCTTATCTAGAGCTAAAACTGAAAAGTTTTTCTAGATATAACACAAGAGATAAGTTTTGTTTTAAGGGTTTTGCTGAGAGATGCCTCTCTCATTTAATTTTTATCAAAACGCATCACTTCTGCCCTTTGGAATTCTTCCTGCGTTGGAATTTATTGCAAAAGAAATCCGAAAATTTGCCCCCAAAACTTAGCCTGTCTAACATCTCTTCCGGTGAGTCAGGAAGGTGTGATGGAAAAAAGAAACTGGCTTTAAGAAAAAATAAAAAAATTAAATCCAGATTTATCACAGTCATCAGCAATCCAATGAAATGACACATTTTTGTTATCGCTTGGAATGATTTTAGAGGCAAAAGCTCCATCCCACGATTTAGGAAGTGTTTTTTTGGAAATTCACTTTTTGCCTTCTCCCTCCGCATCGCGTTTTCCTCTCCTGCTCTGCCTATCAGATTTTAAATTGGAGAGAAAGCTATTCTGATCTGGCTTTTATGAGATTTATTCCAAATTCTAGCAAGAGCTGTCGTGAATGACCTCAATGGGATGGTCCCATGCCCCCCCCCACCCCCCTGCAAAAAAACCCCATTTTCTCTTGGTTTTAAAAAAATGTTTTGGAGAAAGAACAGCCACTCCTCTGCAACCAGAAAGGCCAAGCTGACCCCTTATCTATCTATATCTGTATCCGTATCTATAGATATATCTATATCTATGTGCTGTTCAGCTTCCTTCGGGTATTATCCCACGTCATTGTAGTGCTTTTAAAGTTG
>BLBF01000081.1:8077592-8131326 GCA_015471245.1 Laticauda colubrina
TATCTATCTATCTATCTATCTATCTATCTATCTATCTATCTATCTATCTATCTATCAATCTAAATATTCTCTGGCTTTTGGTACTTTTGAAAGCAAATTCATATGTGTTTTTCTATAACTGGGTTTGGGTGACTTTGCCTCTCCACATTTTCCAGCTCAGATAAAAAACAAAATAAAACAAAACAGGAAGAGCAGAAAGAACATTAAGATTAGATTGATTTTTCTTGCTATTATAGCAGAGTTTAATTTTCATTTCTTACCTCTTCAAAGAGGAACAAAATACTGAAAATCGAGGCCCTGCGTTGCAGGCTGCTTTTCTCGAAGTCTTGTTGCATTTGAAGTGAGGAAACGACAAATTTTCAAGCAGAAAATGGTTTAAATGAGTTTTTTTTCCCCCCAATCTTGTCTACTTTTAAGTTGGGTGGATTTCAACTCCCAGAACTCGCCTGGCCAACAAGCAATGAAAGATTGAATTAGACCAATGTTTTTTTTCACACTTGGGAATTTTAAAATGTTTATAGGCTTCAATTTCAGTATGCTGGCTGGGGCATTCTGGGAGTTTACTGGACCATTTTAAGATTTCAGCTGGACCATGCTGGGAATTGTAGTCCCCCTTTTTAAAAAAAAGAATAGAGGATATATTGAAATATACTGGCTGGGAAATTCTGGGAGTTCAGGTCCTCCTGCCCAGATTGAGAAACATTATTTTAGACATATCATTGAAGTTGGTTTGGGAATAAAAATCGGAATATTTCTCTTTTTTCCTTCTTTTATTTCGGGAGGGTTGGGCGGCTCAGGAGGGAGAGAGCACGTGCCCCAAAGTCCGGGAAGCAGGGAGTCACGTGATCCAAGAGTGGCGTTCTACCCCTCTTCCTTTCTCTCCCATCCACCCCGCGAGACAAGGAGCCGGATGTGCAGACCGGCCTGCGGTATAGATATAAGAAAGTGTAGAGCACTTCCGGTTATGGGTCTGAGGAAAAATAATATTGGAAATATTGGCCCACGTTTCAGATATACAGATGGGAAGGAATGGCATTGGGGTACATTTAACTTTTTGAGGGCGTTTGGGGGAGTCTCCGCTTGAGAGCTTTTAAAAAGAGGGCAAAAGTGATTTTTTAAAGGAGTCCATGTCTTTTAAACTCATTTTCATTTTTTAAACTCGTTTTTCATCGCGTTTAAAGAGGAATAGGGATCCTCTGTCTCTCCTGAATGTACACCCAACCGCGTTCAAATCTTGATTTTTATCTTTAAACCTTGATTCCGTCCTCTCACTTTCCCTCCCTTCAGCGCTTAAAAAAAATGCCAAAACCGAAACCCGGAAATCTGAGCGCGGGTATCCCTCTAACCTTTAAAAAAAAAAAACAGAAGTAGTTTGTCTGCCTTCCGCGCGCGAGTCCGCTTCTCAGGCGACCCTTTTCCGGAAGTGACGCCACCGGAGGGGGGAAGTGACGCCAGAGGGGAAGTTTCTCCGCGAAGGAGGCGGTGGCGGCGGTGGCGGCGGCTTCAGCCATGTCAGCGGGCGGCTCGGGGCAGCGGGAGCCTGGGGCCTCGGGCGGGTGAGGAAGGCGCCCGGGCAGGGAGGAATCGGGGGCGGAGGCCGGGTAACACAGCGCCCGAGCGGGGCCCGCTGGTCCTTGCGGGAAGGGACTACAACTCCCATCAGCCCCGGCCCCCTTTTTCTCCCCCAGCCCTTTTTAGCTGACCCCCGCCCCTATTATCCCCATTCCTACTTTATATATTTTATAATGATAGTATAAATTTGATATGATATATAATTTCCTCGGGCGACCCTTACCCAAGACCCCCTTAAGAATCGTGGGAATCCCCCCTTCCCTAACCTGCCCCCCCCCGGAAAAAAAAAGGGGGAGTTGGGGGACTGTGAAAGGGAGGAGGGGGCTCAGGAGTAGCCAGAAAGTGGGGGGGTGGGAGAGTGGGGAAAATCCAACAATTTTGCTCTGAAGGGTGAGACTCTTGCGGGGGGCGGGGGGGGGAGGTGTTGCTGAGCAGGAAAGATTTTAACAATAAATGTTATTTGCTCACCGAAGACAAATGGCAGAGTTGGAGCAACTGCTCAGTGGGGAGCAACTTAATGGGATCCTTGCTTAACTCTGCCCTATCTTCATCCATCGATATTCTATTTATTTGTATCAATCATCTATTGCTATTAATCAGTCTATTACTTAGCTCATCTATTTGTGTTATATCAATTGTCTTTTCTATTACTTAGTTCATCTATTATCTATTTTATAGCTCAATTGCTTTTCTATATCTCCATCTTATCTATTGATTGCTTATTGCGCCCTATGACTATCATAAAGTGTTGTACCTGATGATTCTTGACTCTTGACAAATGTTTCTTTTATATACACTGAGAGTATTTGCACCAAGACAAATTCCTTGTGTCCAATCACACTTGGCCAAGAAAGAATCCTATCCCTATTCCATTAATTTCTGTTCTGTTCTATTTATTGACTGTTTCCTTGTATGATTTGATTGCTTATTGTTCCCTATGACTCTCATTAAGTGTTGTACCTGATGATTGACTTAACAAATGTATCTTTTATGAACACTGAGAGCATTTGCATCAAGACAAATTCCTTGTGTCCAATCACACTTGGCCGATAAAGAATTCTATCTGTCATCTGTCTATCCTGTATCTGTATCTATCTATCCTAATACTTCTCGCACATCTCTTATAACAATGTACATTTATCTATCATCTAATTCTATCATTCGTATCTTATATTGAATCTTCTCTATCATTCTCATCTCTTATATCTAGCATATCTATCAATCAGTCATTCTGTTCTCTAACATTCTCATCCAATTCTGTCTCTATCCACTCTTATCATATCAATCAACCTATCTATCATTTTATGTTCTCTAACCATCCATCCATTTCTATCTATCCCTTCTTTCCTGCCTTATTTATCTGTCATCCATCTAATCTATCATTCCTATCTTTCTGTAATCTAATCTACCTACCTACCTACCAACCATCTCTTATCTCTTGTTTTGACATGTGTGGAATGAAAAGAAAAACCTTTCAGCCACAGGTCAGACAGTGCAGGAAAGGGCTTTTATGTTTGTGTGCAAATTGACACACACACACTACACTTTTGCAACCTGCTTCATTCTCACCCTTCTCCCCTCTTTCAGAGCAGCTCTGGTTTGGTCAGCTCTTTTTTTTCCTCAGGAAACTCACACACCCCTCCAAATGGGTCTTGACTTCAGCTCTTTTTTATTGCCTCAAAGTGGCCTTTCAACCCAAAATTCTACCCTTGTGGCCTTCTGGAGGTACATCTCTTCCTGTCTTCCAGACATCTGTTCTTATCCTGTTGGCCTCTTGAGGTTTTTAGACTTCAATGCTTTTGTTCTTTTACCTCAAAGCAGCAGCTTTTGCCCCAAAATTCTGTTCTCAGGGCTTTCTGGAGCTTGAAAGGGCTCCGGTCTCCTCACTTGGTCTTCTTCCTCATCTTCATTTTCCCAGCTTCTCTTCATCCTCTTCACTCAACTTCAGCTCCAGGGCTGCTTGGCTTCCTTAAAGGCCAAACATTTTCCCTCAGGAGCTGCCTTTCCTTCTGCTCCCTTTCTGGACTTTTCTGAGGTAAGCAACAAATTCCACTCTTTTCCCTTCAGGAATTGGGGCTTCCTTCTGGGTCTTCTTTGCCCAGTTTTCTTTAGCTTCAGGGCTGCTTAGCCTCTTTTCCACCTCCTGAAGTACCAAGTTTCCCTCAGGAATTGCTTTTCTTTCTGGGTCTCCTGCTCCTTTTCTGAGGTAAGCGGCAGATTCAACTCTTTTCACCTCAGGAATTGGGGCTTCCTTCTGGGTCTTCTTTGCCCAGTTTTCTTCAGCTTCAGGGCTGCTTGGCCTCCTTTCCACCTGCTGAGGCTCCAACTGACTTCAAGCCCTTTTTCCCCTCAGGAGCTGCCTTCTTTCGGAGTCTCCTTCTCCCGCTTCTGGGCTCCTGAGGTGGGAAATACCTTTATCTCTTTTTGCCTCAGGAGCTGTGACTTCTTTCTGCTCCTTCTGTTCCTGGTCCTCTTCTCTTCCTTTCTTTCTTTCTTCCTTCCCTCACAGTATTCCTGAGGGATCTGACCCTCTCCCTCAGCTGTGTCCCCTTTTTATACTCAAACTCTCTCCTCTGATTGGTGGAGTGCCTCAAGGGGCCCGGCTTTTGATTCGCTCTCCAGCCGCAACTGCCTCATTGGCTCTTCCTTGAAAACCTGCCGATTGTTTCCAGGGTTCATTTCGGGGTGGGCCGAAAAAGGAGGATTTTGAAGCAAAAACTAAAGGATGGGTGAGAATTATTTGTTCCTGGTCCTTTGTTCAGTTGCTAATTTGATCTCCCTCCAAACTCACAACAACAACCGTGAACTGCAAAAGCAAGCCATCAAAAACTATAGATCCATAGTTTTTAATTTGGATTTATTCATATATCTGAATTCAACCTATTGTCCGAAGAATTTGGGGTTGCACAAGAATAAATAAAAATGAGATCCAGACAACGATGAGGAAAGGAGAAATATTTATTCCTAAAAGCAAAACGATTGGCTTTTAAGGGCAGGCCAACCGAAAAACGGGGTACAGCGGCAGATTTTTATAGGGGGAATTTGACCAGGGTGCCACCTGATGATTCTAGGGTGACCCTTGAGGAGCATTTGCGTGGGTGTGTGGGTATGTTTATTCTTGTGAACATGCAGTTCCTCTGGGAGAACTAATTTAATTAACTCCGTGTTTGCAGACCTTATCCTTTGATATGTGGATTGGGCCTGGGTTACTTATTTGAGGGGAGGGGCTTTGAGGAAATTCAAGGAATTTCCCCATTTTTGCTTGATTAATTTAGTTTCGGCTTGACTCAAATTATCTAGGGGACACACTGATTCTAAATCCCATGGTGGATTTGGTTCATATTTTAAGGGAAGATGGAAACAGTGTTAAACAAAATAATATTTTCATATAAAACTTCTCTTGCTATGACGATCATGGAGTAGAATTACAGCAGAATTACAACAGAATTAGAGAGAACAGATGCAAAAGTGTTCCAGAATGTCAAAAGCAGGAAGGAGATTTGAGAAATAAAAGGCCCAGCTGTCAGAAACAATTGAAAAATTATACACACACACACACACACACTAGCTGGATCCCCATGCTTCGCTGCAAAACTATATGATCAGGCTTAGTTTTTGGGGAGGAAAATGAGAAAAAAAATCTACCTCTGCCTACCAACATTCATCTAGCTAGTGTCCTGTCAGTGTGTGAGAGAGGTGAAGGCTGTTTGGAAAGTGAAACAGTATTTGCTGTGTGAGCAAGATGGAGACAGCAAGGAGCCTGGGCATGGCTTAGCTCAACTGTTCTGGACTAAAGCTGCTTGGTGCACTGAAACTGAAATTCCTCTGCTTGTGTTTTGCATCTGGATTTCTTTCCAGGTGGGGAAGCGGAGTAGAACTCCTTAGCCATCAGAGCATGATGATGATGATGATGATGATGATGATGATGATGATGATAATAAATATAGGAAATACAAATGATCTGATGGTCATTTGGAAAAATCCTTTCTTAGTGAGCCCCTAGAAGCCAAGAGGAACATACGGGCCCAATTTCAAGTTTATAGGCTTTGCAGTGCTGGAGATTTTGTGATGATGCCTGAGTGGTATTTCGCTTTTATAGACATAGATTTATTATTTATTTTTCTAATTTCCAGACGCCGGAGCAAATGGGACCAGCCGGGGCCTTCGCCAGCTCTCTTCCTCCTTCCTGCTACCACCCCTGTGGCCGGCCGCCCAATGCAGGGCAGCGGAGACGGGATGTCGGGGTCCGAAGGCTCGGCGGCTCCTTTGGGCGCCTTGGATGCCGCCGCAGCGGTGGCCGCAAAAATCAACGCCATGTTGATGGCAAAAGGGAAGCTGAAGCCCTCAGCCAACTCCGCAGACAAGGTTAGCTGTTTGGGAGGTGGGTTTTTTTCTCTTGGGTGTGCCTGCAGTCAAGGTAGTCCTCGACTTATGATCAATGTTTCTGTCGCTAAGCGAGACAGTGGCTCCATGAGCTTTGCCCCATTTTACGATCTTCCTTGCCTCCGTCACTAAGTGAACCCCTGCAGTTATGTTAGTGAAGTGAATCCAGCTTCCCCCGTTGACCCTTGCTTGTCAGGAAGTTGCAAAAGGGGGGACCTCCAGGACGCTGAGACCGTCGTAACTGTGAGCCTGTTGCCAAGGGTCCAAATTTTGATCGTGTGACATGGGAAATGGCCGTAAGTGAGAAAAAGAGTCCTCCGTCACCTAGCCGTTGTAACCTTAAGAGTCACCTTGGCGTAAAATGGACAGCCTATAAATTTTTATAAATAAATACACTTTGAACGATCCTTAAATGAATGGTGGTAACTCGAGGACTTACCTGTATTTACTGATTCTTTATTCTTGCTACTGGGTGTAAGTTCTCGGACCCCAAATATCTTGTCCACACTAGGCCTGTGCTGTCTCTGGAGAGCTGATTTATTTTTATATTTAGTTTTATCATGGATCTTTCCTTGATCTGGGGCTCCATCTGACTTGGCATAAGGTGTGATATGGGTCAAAGAGAAGCAACTAGATATTGGTGATGGCAGACCATTGTTTAGGGAGCGATTGTATGAAGAGAGAGATCATTATTATGATTTATTCAATTTCTATCCTGTTTTTATTACTCTATGGGTAACTCAACATAATGATCATATCTAATACTCCTTCCTCTTATTTTCCACATAACAACCTTTTAAGGTGGGCTAGGCCGAGAGGGAGGGACTGGTCCAAAGTTACCCAGTCCATTTTCATCCCTATGTCAGAACTAGAACTCACTGCCTCCTGGTGACTGACCCAAAGTCACCCAGCTGGCTTTCAGACTTAAGGCAGAACTAGAACTCACCACCTCCTAGTGATTGGCCCCAAATCACCCCCTGGCTTTCATGCCTATGGTGGGACTAGAACTCACCACCTCCTAGTAATTGGCCCAAAGTCACCCAGATGGCTTTCCTGCGTAAGGGCAGAACTAGAACTCACCACCTCCTGGTGATTGGCCCAGCACCTTCACCAGGATTAGACCAAACCGACTCTTAGTTTTCATATTATTATTTTCTGTCCTCCTCCTTTCTGATCTTCGGCAGCTACAGGCTCCAGGGAAAGGTCCGTCGGCAAACAAAAGCAAAGATGATCTCGTGGTGGCGGAAGTGGAAATCAACGACGTGCCACTCACATGCCGAAATCTCCTAACAAGAGGACAGACGCAGGATGAGGTCTGGCACCCTATCCAAATTAAGGCTGTGCAGTGCCTTAATTTCCCATAATATCAGCTTGGTAGGCTTAACAGAGGTCCACGCCTCCTTGGATTTCTGGGAGTTGAAGTCCATCTATTTTAAAGCATAATTAGCTGGGGAATTCTGGGAATTGAATCGTAAAGCCTGCTGGCTGGGGAATTCTGGGAGTTGATGTCCACCCATTTTAAAATAGACTGGGGAATTCTGGGAGTTGAAGTCCATTTTAAAGCATAGTTAGCTAGGGAATTCTGGGAATTGAAGTCCACCCATCGTAAAGCCTGCTGGTTGGGGAATTCTGGGAGTTGAAGTCTTCAAATATTAAAGGGCTAAGAAAGAAGCTACACAAAAATAATTAACGGCAGCTTCCTTGATTTGGGAGGGGTCTGGTAGAAACACCTTCCCAAAAGAGACATTTAGGAGGAATTTGGGGGTTTTCTTGCATGGCTGATTATGGTTATTTTCTCCCCCTTTCTTCCCCCCCCCCCCCAAATATCTGCAGATAAGCAAGCTCAGTGGGGCAGCAGTCTCCACTCGGGGGCGCTACATGACTGCGGAAGAAAAAATCAAAGTTGGCCCTGGGTACGAATGGCCTTTATTTCCATCTCCCTTTTATCTCTTTCTAAAGAAATAAATCAGTGTTCTCAACTCCGCAAGATACTTTTCAGCGTCAGTGTCTGAAGTCTTAATCGTGGTTTCGGATTGTTTTTTAAAAAAATGAAACGTGCCTTTTTTTTCCCCCTCCTCAGTGATCGTCCTCTGTATTTGCATGTCCAAGGGCAGACGAGAGAATTGGTGGACAGTAAGTCAACTCTGTTTGGATTTGGTGGGCAAAAATCAGAAAATCAGCATTCAGGAGAGAAAATGGGGCTTTCTTTGCATCCTGTGGATGATTTTGTGGCTTAGTCACTCCATGCTGGCTGTGGAATTCTGGGAGTTAAAGTCCATATATTTTAAAGTGTCCCGGCTGGGGGATTCTGGGACTTGAAGTCCTCTCCTCTTAAAGCATGCTGGTTTGGGGAATTCTTGGAGTTGGTCCACATGTTTTAAAGCAGGCTGGCTGGAGAATTCTGGGATTTGAAATCCATATTTCTTGCTGTGGAATTCTGAGAGTTGAAGTCCATATATCTTAAAGCATCCCGGCTGGGGGATTCTGGGAGTCAAAGTCCGCCCCTCTTAAACCAAGCTAGCTGGGGAAAAGCCACTGTTCAAGTTGAAACAAGTGGCTCAGTTCCCATCACGTCCATGGCACCAAAGGTGGTAAAATCAGACAGGACTCGCTTAATGACCAACCTGCTTAGGAACGGGAACGTACAGAGTTCAGTGTGTTTGATGCCGTTGTTTTGGCCCTTGCAGGAGCTGTCAACCGGATCAAAGAAATCATCACCAATGGCGTCGTCAAAGCCGCCACGGGGTCCAGCCCCACCTTCAACGGAGCCACGGTGACCGTCTACCACCAGCCTGCCCCCATTACCCCCTTGCCCCCAGCCGTGGGGCAAAAGACACCCTTCCAGTCTGGCGGAGTAAGTATTGCTGGAGAAGGAAAGGACCCGAACACATTTTTTTCCAGCTTGGTAGCTTTGGTTTAACATGCTTTGGGAGGGTTGACATGATGGGCAAAGCAAGGAGATTCAGATCTCTGGCGGTTGCTAAATCCAAAGCATAGATTTATTTAATACCAATTTATAAGGCCTTAGTAAGGCCACACTTGGAATACCGCATCTCATTTTGGTCTCCACAGTGTAAAAAAAGATGTTGAGACTCTAGAAAGAGTGCAAAGAAGAGTAACTAACATGACTAGGGGACTAGAGGCTAAAAGTATATAAAGAATGGTTGCTGGAATTTCTCGTCTGATGAAAAGAAGACCCTGGGGTGACATGATAGCAGGGTTCCCATATTTGAGGGGCTGCCCTAAAGAAGACTTGGGGGTTAAGCTAATCTCCAAAGCACCTGAGGGTAGGGGTCAGGTTTCCAGTGATTGCCCTAATTAAATCATGAACCTCAAGCCAATCTTCAGAAGAATCCAAAAGATTTATTATGAGTAACATGTCAGCATTGACCCATATGAAGCCAACTCTTGCCACACGTAATTTGCGGTCACCTGTGACTGTGTTTTCCCCCCTTCCCCCTGGGTGTGTCATAAATCAGATTCTCCAACAAAGCATAGTTCATGGGCTGGGTGTCATCAATCACATCCTCCAATGAAATATTTTCATGGGCAGAAGATCCAGTAACTTAACTACAATCTTTGTAAGATAAGTGTTGGAATGTACTTCTGGTTTTAAACTGTCGTACTGCTTCTTCAGATTCCACCCCCCCCCCCTTTGTTTATGGCAACTTGAAAACAGGCATTAGGAATGCTTTACGAGTTGACAGTAGGACAAGAAGCAACGGATGGAAACTCAACAAGCAGAGAAGCAACCTCGAACTAAGGAGGAATTTCCTGACAGTTAGAACTGGCCAGAGGAATTCTGGGAGTCTTTAAAAGCTGCCAAATTTGGAGAACCCTATGCTAGAGGATTAAGAAAGCCTGGTCCTTTGAGCAGGGCCAGGCCGAAACCGTCCTCTTACAGAAATGCGATGGAGAGAGTGGTCCAGCTTCCAGACAGTGGAGACCTCACTGTGCCATCCAACAACACCCTCTAGGTTTCCTCCAAGATAAATTGGGAGTCACTCCCAGAGGAGAAGGGCCGGAGGGTAAATTATATGCTACTTGCCCAGCAGCTGAATGTCGATCATGTTCAGAAGTGTAAATCCCTGTCCGCGAATCGTTTTTTTCCAGTGCTGTCATAACCGGTCTCTAAAAGGAATGGCTGTAAAGTCGAGGACTGTCTGCAGTTTAAAGAAGAGAGCAGGCCTCAACGGCTTCCCTCTTGGGTTAACTTTTGGATATATATATATATATATTTTTGTGTGCGTGTGTGTCTTACAGATGCATTATGTCCAGGACAAGCTGTTTGTGGGCTTGGAACACGCCGTGCCCACCTTCAGCATCAAGGATAAGGTGGAAGGGCCGGGCTGCTCATACTTGCAGCACATCCAGATAGAAACGGGGGCGAAGGTGTTCCTTCGGGGGAAGGGCTCTGGTTGCATCGAACCCGCGTCTGGCCGCGAAGCCTTTGAACCCATGTACATATACATCAGGTGAGCAGAAGGCTTTAGATCAGAGGTCTGGTAGGAGAGGGAACAATACTTTTGTGGACGTCAACTCCCAGAATTCCCTGGAAGTTGAAGTCTGAAGGTTATAGATAGATATGATAGAGTGGATAGATAGAGACATGAGAATGATAGAGAAAATAGAATGATAGGTAGATATGATAGAGTGGATTGATAGAGACAGACAGATGAGAATGATATGGAAGATAGAATGGTAGGTAGGTAGATAAGAATGATAGAATTATATAGATATAATAGTGGATAGACAGAGAAGAGACAGATGAGAAAAAGAAAAAAAAGAAAAAGAAAAGATAGATAGAGACAGAATGATATAGAAGATAGAATAGTAGATAAGAATGACAGAATTAGATATGATAGAGTGAATAGATAGAGAAGATAGATATGAGAATGATAGAGAAGATAGATAAATTGTTTGGTATGATAGATATGATAAGAGTAGAGACAGATGAGAATGGTAGAGAAGATAGAAGATAGATAGGAACGATAGAATTAGATATGATAGAGTGCATAGATAAGAGAGATGAGAATAATAGATAGATAGATAGATTGAGGATGATAGATAGAACACAATGCTACTCCACCTGCCAAGGAGCTTCCTCCTGCTTTAAAGTTTCTGAAATTCTTAAAACTCCTCAAATTTAAGAAGATTGCCTCTTCATCCTTCATGCTGAACATTCCCTTCTTTCTCTTCCAGCCACCCCAAGCCAGAAGGCCTGGCAGCAGCCAAAAAGCTTTGTGAAAACTTACTACAGACTGTAAGTCCCTTCATCACAAACCCTGTTCACTAACTTTTAACCGCCTCTCCTTTTCTTCATTCCCCTTAACCACTTCTGTGGCAAGAAAGGTCGTAAGACAGAGCAAAGGTTTCCCTTAGCTACTGGACTTTTCAGGCTCACCTTTTGTCATGAGCTGAGGACGGCCTGTGCTTCATAGTTGTGCAAGCTGCCAGCCCCAATTATGATCGCTAAATGAGGACCAAAACGAGTATAAGATATGATATATTCAGGGTAGATTGGGAAGTAAAATAATTATGTAACTAAGGAATGAAATGTTGCCAGCAATCAGGAGATCATTTCAGAAAGCCTCCGTTGATAAGTGGATTAGTTTAATTACCATGTTCCCCCCCCCCAAAAAAAAGACCCTGTTGTTATATTTTTTGCCACCAAAAAAAGGCACCAGGTCTTATTTTCGGGAGATGTCCTCCACTGACTAACCTCACTTGCGCGCATCGCCCTGGCCTCCTTTTTTGCTTTCAGAGGCCTTCAGGAACTTCTCCTGCGGTCAGCAAACCATTCCTGAAGGCCTCTGCATCCCATAACTGAGCTCTGGATCGATCCTGAGTTTTGTTATCAGCTCCAGAGGCCTTGCGGGCTGCAGAAGAAATGGGCTGGCAAGGCAGGTGTCAGGTGTGTGAGGCCTGGCTATACCTGTCCAAAGGTAAGTAGTAGGGCAGCTCCGCACACCCCCATCCCCACTCCAGCTTAATTTTTACCCGTCCATTCTGGAGTGGGTGGGCTCTTGATTAGGGCTTATTTTGGGTGCACATGTAAAAAAATCAAGCTAGGTCTTACTTTCAGGCAAGGTTGTATTTTCAGGGTGCCAAATTGATTAAATTGGGTCCTAATGATCAAATCTGCAATTCCTTTTAAGGTCCACGCTGAATACTCGCGGTTTGTGAACCAGATCACCACTTCGATGCCCTTAACAGGTATGTCTCGACCATGCAGCTCAGCTACGGCTAGTCCTCGACTTACAACAGTTCATTTACCAACCATTCCAAGTTGCAACGGGACTTAAGACCGTTTTTCACAGTTTATGACCATGGCGGCTTCCTCCCTCCGAGTCCTGTGATCAAAATTCAGAGGCTTAGTCCCTGACTCGTATTTATGACCATTGCGGTGCCCCGGGGGTCACATGATTCCCCCTTTTGTGACCTTCGGACAAGCAAAGACAACAGTGAAGCCAAGATTCATTTAACGACTCAGTTCCTAACTTATCAACTTCAATGATTCGCTTAATAACCGAGGCAAGGAAGGCCGTAAAATGGGGAAAAAACTCACTGAACAAATGTCTTGCTTAACAAGGGAAATTTCTGGCTCCGTTGTAGTCGTAAGTCGAGGACTACCTGTATTTTAGGTTTCTGACCAGGGGTGGGTAGGATTGTTCCTTCTGGGGTTTTGAGGGTCTCCCAACCTAATTTCCCCCCCTTTCCTCTTTCCCACACTGTCATGCCCCTGTTGGAATCTGATTCCGAGGGGGGCGTGTCGAACAGCTGACAGGGAGGGGGAGTGTGGTTCTGGTAGCTATGGAGGAAACTGGGGAAGGGTACAGTCTGGCTGGACATTCAGAAGACGACCCAGGGCCACCCCCTCTTCATACTAGGGCATGCAGGAAGGAATGGATAAAGGAGTGACATGGGTTACGGGGGAGAAAAGGGCCCTGATTCCCTTCATTAGCTGCAGCTGGGGAAACAGGATAAAGAGGGAGTTTGCACGCAGCACCTTGCTGGAAGCAAAGCATGCATTATCTTTGTCACGTCTTATCTGGATTCTGGTATCCTCCCAACTGTGTATTTTGTTATCTTTTGGAAGTTTGCCATTTCTTATCCTGCCCTGTCTCATTAATTGCTGCAGCATGGTTTGTGTTGGTTTTTATTCATAATCTACATGTACTTTGGGTTCAGACTGAATTTCTTCCCTTTCAAAATTCTTCTTGGGAAAGTTTGTTTCTCCAGCCGATGATAACTGGACAATTGGGGGCTAAGTTGGAATTAAAGAGACTTTACCTACTTTTGTGACTTTGTTGCTTTTGTGCCACACCCCTTTGCGTCATCACAACCACATTCAATCCCAATGTTATCAATCAACCTGTGTTCTCTTGACTCCCATCAGGATTCACGCAACCGGCAACCATCGCAGCCGTTCCCCCCCAGCCGCCGTACTACCCCCCCAATGGCTTCCAGGCGAGCTACCCCATGGCTCCACCCCCTCAGCAGCCTGGCCAGCCTCCTTACGTGATGCCGGGCATTGGACCCCCGGCTGTTCCCATGGCGCCCGGAGTCCTAGCTCTCCCCACCAGCGTCCCACCCGTGCCCACCCAATACCCAATTACGCAAGTCCAGCCCGCTGCCACCACCAGCCAGGTAAGCGCTTCCTTTTGAAAGTAATATTAAAGTACTAATAACTCCCAAGTCCTTGGAAAACCTGATTATAAATTGATTAAAATGCTGTAGGTAGATAAGTGGACTGAAATGCTAAATTTTAGGTAGGCTAAAATGCCAATTCCAGTGTGAACATCTGGCTGTATGTTTGATGAGGTAATAATGATAATAATGATGATAATATAATAATAAATAATAAAAGTCAGTTATATTTGTGATACATTTTAAAATGTTCGGTTGACTTGAGTTTCATGTTTAATGAATAAAGGATATAATGAGGAGGAGAAGAAAGAAGAATTTAGAATAGAGTAGAATAGAGTAGAATAGAATAAAATTCTTTATTGCCTAAGTGATTGGACACACAAGGAATTTGTCTTGGTGCAAATGAAAGAAAAAGAGAAAAAAAAGAACAAGAAGAACAAAACACAATAACACAATAACACCTGACATCACCATTGTGGAAAAGAAAGCAACACATCTGACATTATTGTGGGAGAGAAAAAACTCTGGTTCATTGTTACTGGAATACCATCAGATGCACAAATTGAAGAGAGACAGCTAGAAAAACAAAAACAAAATATCACAATTTGCAAATTAGAAGTTGAGCGATTGTGGAGGGAGAAATCAATGGTTTTGCCACGAGTAATAGGAGCCCTTGGAGCAATACCCAAAGGGCTGCCTGGGTACATGGAAAGGTTAAACTTACTCAACTTGAATATTTTGACTTTGAAAAAACAAAAAACAAAACCACCTCACTCAGAATTGCCTATATACTCAGATGTTTCCTTAAACAGTTCTTAGGCCCTTGGTCCCAGATTGTGAATTGCATTGAAGATTAAATAATAAATAATAATTATTAAATTTATTTGCCCCTATCTCGCCATGGAGCGACTCTAGGCCGCTTAAGTAAACCAAACTGAGGACATCAAATGATTTTTAAAAAGGAAAATAATAGAAGAATAAAGCAAGATGTTCTTCATTGTGCCATTTGAACAATGGTTCTAACGGATCCATTTCAACTTTTTTTTTGTCTCTTTCCAGAACCCGCTAGCCAATCCTTTCTTGCCTGCTCCTCCTGGAAAGACCCCCCTGCCGAGTGGGACGCAGCCCCCAGTGCAGCCCCTGCCTCAGCCGGGTCAAAAACGGCGATTCACCGAGGAGCTTCCCGACGAGCACGAATCCGGATTGTTGGGCTATCAGGTGCAGTAAGCCACCATTGTGTCCTTAACCTGCTCCCCGTTCCCTGTTTCACCTTGAAAATAAAAATGATTGTAGGTGTTCTGACCCAGCTCTGTCCGGAAGGTGAATTGTTGTCTGCCACATCTATTCATCTCTGCTCCCTGCCTTTTATCCCCAGAGATAGAGTGGGGCTTCATTAGCAGCAGTCGTTCTTCCGTCCCAAGGACCGGCCCATAGATTCCACTGCTCTCCTCTCCTCTGCGCATCAGGCACTGTACTCAGCTATTCCTCCTCTTCCTCATCAACCACCTCCAGACCTGGGGACTATTGACATTTGAAGTTGATGGATGGCCCAGGCTCTGTCTCTCTCTCTCTCTCTCTCTCTCTCTCTCTCTCTCTCTCTCTCTCTCCCTCTCCCTCCCTCCCTCCCTCCCTCCCTCCCTCCCTCCCTCCCTCCCTCTCCCTCTCTCTGCCAGCTCCATTCCCTCTTCCCCCTCGGAGCTCTCAGGTTGCCTTAACGCTGACGCTGACTCCCATGCCTCCTCTTCCTCCTCTGATTTGGCTGTTGGAGGGGTTAGCAGCAAACAGGCCACGACAGTAGGGCTTAGATCCTAGCTAACCTCCGAAATTATCATTCAAGCATTAGCTGGGCCGACCGTTTCTCCGTAAGGAACAGTTGTGCTGTATAAGTGGCTGTAGGATGGTAGCGTTTAAGCCGGAGGTCACCACGGGCCTTTTCGAGACTTGGGGTAGTGGTTTCGGGGAGACCTTGGTACTACAATTAATCCTCGACTTACAACAGTTCACTTATTGGCTGTTCAATTTTGACAGTGGCACTAAAATGACCCTTTTTCACACTTTACAACCATTGCCCCATGGTCATGTGATCTAAATTCAGACACTTGACAACTGGTTCGTAGTTATGATGGTTACAGCGTATCCCCCCCCCCCCCCGAGGTCCCCAAACCCCCTTTGGCAACCCGCTGACGAGCAGAGTAAATGGAGCGAGCCAGATTCGCTTAATGACCAGGTGAAAGGTCATTAAAACGGGGCAAAGTTCCCTTAGCTGCTCTCTCGCTTAGCAGCAAATCTGGAGCTCGGTTATGGTCGTAAGTTGAGGACTGCCTGTATTTGCCATGGCCGCTGTCCCGAGATGGACGGAATAGTGAACATGCTTGGTCCATCCTCCCCCCACCCCCCACCCCCCCCAAAAATAAAAAAGTTAAAATTAACAAAGCCCGCATCTCCAGGCATGAAATATTTTAAGATTTGCATGAGAGATTTTTGCAGCTTTGCAGTTGAGCTACATAGCTCACATTTTGGGTTTCAAACCAGATTTAGGTGGGGGGGGATGCAAAAGAAGGAGAAATTTGAAGGGGGGAAAATTTGAAATAATCTTTTTACAACAGAAGCATTGGGGGGAGGGGGAGATTTAAACCATCAGGCCAGATTTAGAGGTGACAAATCTGGAGATTTTTTAAAAAATGCTTTCAAAGAGATCAGATTAGTTTCGATCAAGTCACAATTAAAAAAAGTGGGGTGGGGGAGAAATGGGCCTGTTGGCTTGTCAGCTTAACGAAAGTTGGCTGGGAATTGTAACTCACAATAACTTGGATTTTCTGGGGCATGAAAACAGCAGGCAGAAAAACACACCCAACACACCAACATTCTTTGTGTGTGGCTAAAAGGAACACACGCCCCAAAATTGCATATCAAGGCATCCGAAGTCTCGTAGTCTTCGTTTAGAGAAAAAAGATAAGTTTCCCAAAGTTTTCTTTCCACAACACGAGGGGAGGAAAAAAAAAACCTCGCAAACTTTTGAGTTTGCTGAGCAAAGTTTTTCCTAACCTTTGGAAAAAGCCCACAACAATTTGTTTGTAAGGTTAGGCCACCCACGTGTTGGGCAGAGTTCCCTTCCTCCTGTAACACCCTGCTGTATCTGTTTAATGACCGCTGCCCGAGAGGTATAATCTGATACGGTCGCCCGTTGACCTGCTTTATAACCGACAAAGATGATTGAGGAATTACTCCATTAAATTTAAGCACAAGGTCTACGAAAACATGGGATAAAGACAGCTGCAAATCTAGGTCGTAAAGAAGCTGTCAAATGGCTTCTGAATTGTAAAATAGAAACAAAATCTCTCCAGTTTAGCTAATTCAAGTGGGAGAGAATTATTCCTGAGCTTCGTTTGTTCCTGTTTAAAGTTAGCATCAGAACCTCTAGGAAATTTCCAACCCCCTGGTTCCTAAAAAACATCCCAAAACTAGGATGCTGGCCGTATCCTTATTTTAAGGAAACAAAACAGAAAATGTTGGGGCCTCCACCCAAAAAAAAACCACACCAAAAAAAGCTTTTTTTTTTTTTTTTCTTTTTTCATTACGGAGCTGATAGCTCACATCTGTGTTTTAGATTTGCTAATGCTGCTGTATTTTTCTGCTCATAGCATGGACCCATTCATATGACTAATTTAGGTACAGGATTCTGCATCCCGACGGAAATGGAAGGAACAGGCCCGAAGCCAGGAGGTTCCTCAGGAAAGGAGAGAGAGAGGGACAGGTGAGTGGGTGTTTGGGAGAAACCCTGAGAAGTAGGCTGGGCGAAACAAACCTGCTTTGAGAAATGCTAGAACTCTTAACAGCTGTGCCGCTAACTTAAGAACTGCAGTGGCTTCTTTAACAACCATGGGGGGGGGGGGGGAAAGGTTGTAAAAGGGGGTCATACTCCCCATTTCGCTTTTCGCAACATAAATGTTGGGCTCAATTGTCGTAAGTCAAGGACTACCTATGTTGAGATTAAGCTTTAATTACAGAGTCTGCAAAGCCTTCCTACATTATATACCAAAGAAGATCAAGGCAGAGAAATCTTGAGCTTCCTTCACACAATTTCCTGTTTTCCCAGGGCAAGCTCATGCTTTCTCAATGGTTCCCATATATTTTAAGACCCTCTTTCTACCTGGCAAAGGACGATGGTGATGAAAGGAAGGTCTCCTCTTGCCCTCAACTCCCCTCCCCTCCTCTTTTCCTTTTCCTTTTTGGATCTTTTATCGTCCCCTGAACTGTTTTTAGTACATTGCAACTAAAAAAGAAAACGTTGACAGAACAAGTTAGAATTCCATCCATTTTGGGTGCTGTCCTAGCCACCTGTCATCTACAGACAGGGATGACCGGGCTTAAGGTCCATCCATTGAGCAAGGGCCAAATCCGGGGTAGATTGAGAATTCAAGGCGGGACTAGAATTCCCAATTTCCTGGTGATTAACCCAAAGTCACCCACTCGGCTTTCATGCCCAAGTGGGACTAGAACTCTCCCATCTCCTGGTGATTAGCCCAGTCAACTTTCATGCCTAAATCGGGACTAGAACTCCTCCTCTCCTGGTAATTGTTAGACTCAGCCAGCTTTCATGCTTAAGGCAGAACTAGAACTCATTGTCTCCTGGTGATTGTCCCACCCAAGACGGCTTTCATACCGAAGGCGGGACTAGAACTCCCCTGCTCCTGGTGATT
The DNA here is from genome assembly GCA_015471245.1 of Laticauda colubrina. Lineage (NCBI taxonomy): Eukaryota > Metazoa > Chordata > Lepidosauria > Squamata > Elapidae > Laticauda > Laticauda colubrina. The sequence continues at coordinate 8,095,898 of BLBF01000081.1, forward strand.
AACCCAAAGTCACCCTATCAATTTTCATGCCTAAATCAGAACTAGAATTCCCTATCTCTTGGTTATCAGCCCAAAGTCACCCAGCCGCCTTTCATGCCTAAGGTGGGACTAGAACTCCCTGGTTCCTGGTTTCTAGCCCAGCACCTTCCCCACTACGCCAAGCCCTCTCCCTTACTGGACATCCTCTTCTCAAAAACCCTCTTTTGTATCTCCATACAGGCAGCTGATGCCACCGCCGGCGTTACCGGTGACTGGGATGAAGCCGGAGCCTGACGACCGAAACGGGTCCTTGGGGGTTGGCAACGGTAAGCGTGTGGGGCCGAGAAGCTTGCCTTTGTTTTGGGTTTCTGCCTTCTTTTGTGACGATGCCTCTCGGGCGGCCTGCATCCCCCTCCAGGCCTTAAGCCTTGCATTTCCTTCAGCTTCTCTCTTCTCAGTTGTAGTAAGACCCACATTCGGTTTAATTTAAACCCCCCCCCCAAGGCCAGAGTGGACCTGTCCTTTTTGGGGGGAGGGGGTTGTGTTTCTATCCTCTTTAAAAAGATCAGCACCCCCAATGCACCCATCCACACAAGGAGGAAAGGATTTCTCAGCCCTGCCTAGGATATCTGTCTCCTCGGCGGAACAACAACCTCTGCAAAACATCCCCAAACCAAGTTTGAATCAACCCCATTCTCTCCCCGTCCTCTCTCATCTTTGGCTCAGGGTTGAAAGGGGAGGGGGTCCTTTGGTGCTCTCTGAGCTGGCTTGCTTTCTTGCAGACATTTCGTGACCCAGCGAGGTCACATCATCAGAGCTAGAAGAAAGTGGGGTTTCTGGAGTGGAAGAAAAGGAAGAGAAGGAGAAGGAAGGGAGGAGGAGGACTATAATTATTACCTTTGTTTCCAGAGTACAACATGTGTACAATGAGACTGGCTGAGCCTCCGTGCGCGCCCCACCCCCACAACACAACTCACAGTGAGGACAGAAGTCCCTAACCCAGTCCCAATCTGTGGGTGCTTTCTGAGCTGGCTTGTTTTCCTGCAGATGTTTCATGAAACAGCTAGGTCACACCATCAGTGCTAGAAGAGAGTGGGGATTGTGGAGTGGAGAAAGAGGAGGAGTGGGGAGGAAGAGGAAGAGGAGGAGGAGGAGGAGGAGGAGGAAGAAGAAGACAGTGTGTCCCTTGGTGCTCTCTGACATTTCATGACCCAACTAGGTAACATTATCAATGCTAGAAGGGAGTGGGGTTAATGGAGAGGAGGAGGAAGAGGAGGAGGAGGAAGAAGAAGAGGATTGTGCGGCCCTTGGTGCTCTCTGAGCTGGCTTCTTTTCTTGCAGACGTTTCATGACCCATAGAAGTCACATCATCAGTGCTAGAAGGGAGTGGGGTTAATGGAGAGGAGGAGGAAGAAGAGGAGGAGGAGGAAGAGAACTGTGGGGCTCTTGGTGCTCTCTGAGCTGGCTTCTTTTCTTGCAGACATTTCATTAACTAGGTAACATCTGTTCTAGTGGTGCAAGAAGACCACCCAGCTCAGAGAGCACCAAGGACCCCTCATTTCAACCCCAAGCTACAAATATTCTCCATTATTGATTTTTTCTTGTCTCCCACATCTTTTCACCCCACCCGGCCGCTTCTTGATCCGATCCACAAGACGAGGATTCCCTGTATTCAGCTTGCCTGAGGAAAGTTGAAATATAAAACAACCAACATTTTAAATATTTAAATTGCTAAATGTTTAAAAAAAAAACCAAACCCCACATCAAACAACTTTAAAAAGTAAAAATAGCTTTGGCGGAAGAAAGATGAACACATAAGCATATAACATCCTCCCTAGTTGAATGCTGATTAATATAATACAACTATATTAGAAGAGAGGAGTAGAGAAACAATAGAATAAGAATAGAATAGACAATTGAACAGAATAGAATAGGGAATAGAACAGAGAATAGAAGAGGAGAGAAAAAAGAGAAAGTATAGAAGAGAAGAAGGTATAGAAGCGAAGAGAAAGTAGAGAAGGTAGAGAAGAGAATAGAGAAGAAAAGAAAGAAAGTGGAGAAGAGAAAGTATAAAATAGAATAGAAATAAGAGAAAAGAAGAAAAAGTATAGAAGAGAAGAAGGTATAAAATAGAATAGAAAGGAGAGAAGAGAAAGTAGAGAAAAGGTAGAGAAGAGAAGGAATAGGAATGGAATGGAATGGAACTTGAATTGAAATTCAAATTGAATTGAATTTCTTTTTGGCCAAGTGTGATTGAACACACAAGGAATTTGTCTTCGGTGCAGAAGCTCTCAGCTATAGATGATAAATCATGATCATAAGTCATCATAAAAATACATGCATCATAAATCATAAGATACAACACTTGGTGATCATCATAGGATATTAAATAAGCAATCAACATAAAATCGTACTAGGAAACTAAGCCAATAGATTACAATTTTAATTATAATAATAATTAAAATATTATTAAATAATTATTAAATAAAATAATTAAAAATAATAGATTACAATTGTAATCGTAAAGATTACAAGCCACAAAGTTGAGAGTCATAAGATAAGACAGATAATAGGAAAGATGAGAAGAATAATAGTAATACAGCCTTACTAAATAGTTTTGGGAATTAGTAATCCTAAATGTATTACTAAATGTAATTTTAATAATACTAAATGTTGTGGGAATTAGTGGTTTAGCATTAATTTCTCACCCCTTTAAAAAAACAGGTCCCCAAATTAATTTAATTTTTTTTTAGAAAAACTACTCCACTCCTCAGCCTGTTTGCAAATTGTTCAGTTTGTCACCTCTCTTTCTTGGGGGAAAAAAAAAACCCAAGTGGGGCAAAAGAACACTAGCCGGTTTCTTCCTCTTTTGACATATATTCTTTTGAAACAGAGACCTCACCAACCGCACTGGCCTTGCTAACTTTACTTTTTTTTTCTTCTTTTTTTGTGTCTTTCTCTCTCTCTCTCTCTCTCTCTCTGTGTTCTCTTACATGGCGCTGGCGGATCAAAACACACCGTTGGCGGGACGCCGTGTTGCTCGACCAACACCGATCTGGGGGTGTGTGACCATTTGATGCGGGGGCCTTCAAAATGGTGTCGGACTAACGTGTTTTTGTTTTGTTTTGTTTTGAAATTAACCCATTTGGGGGAAATTGATCTTTCTCTTCCCCTTTTTTTCTACCTCCCCCCTTTTTTCTGTTTTGGGGATGGGGCGATGTGGGGCTGGTGGGAGAGGGCTGGTTTTCTTTCCTTTTTTTTTCCTTTTTTTTTCTCCTTTTCCCTCCCCCCCCTCTCTTTCATTCTTTAGATCATCCAGCCAAGAAGATGAAAAGCACCGAAAAGGAACTCGGTCTGGTGGCCTACACTGGCGACTCGTCGGACGAAGAGGAAGACCATGGGGGTCTTAAAAATGCAAGTAGCTACTCCCAAACCTGGAGGTTAGGGTACCAGTACCCGTCGTCACAGCAACGGGCGAAGCAACAGATGCCCTTCTGGATGGCCCCTTAGGGTCTCCTCCCTCCCGCCCCACTCTTCGCCCTCCGTCTTGAGCAATAAAACCGCATGTATTTCCGATCAAAGACAATGCCCGTGCAAACCCGGAAGCTCGTCTCCCACTCCCTGCTCTCTGCACATGCTTTTGAGATGCAGTTACGCCTCTTTTTTTTTCTTTTTTTCTCCTTTTTTTTCCGTGTGGCTGGGCTGTTTTCTCTTGTATCCCTCCCTGAATGTCCGCCATTTGGAGCGACTCATGGGAAAAAAAGGGGGGTGGCGGGAAAGAAAACCCGCCAGCTACTTCTTTGGCGACACGACGGCCGTAGGTTTGGTGCAACGACTCGCAAAAGCAGTATCCTCGCCTCGGCCCGGGCTCTGGAATCTTCTCTGCAGCATCTTTTCGGGGAAGGAAGGGCCTTTGGAAGAGGCGCCAGCCAACCAACTTGACCCCCCTACGCCACCCCGGTTGCCGTTCCGTGTTTGTTTTCTTGCCCCTGGGGCCATGTGTATGTGAGATGCTTCCACCTTCTGGAATGGAGAACGGGGTTAAAAAACAAACCTTGCTTGACTGGATCATTTTTTTTGACTCTTCGAATCCTTTCCCAAGGAGGGATTTCTATTCCTTTTTTTCCCAGCATTTTTTTTTTTTGTATTTTTATTATTTCTTTTATTTGAGCACTAGAAAAATGCAGCTTTGGTAGCAGTGCAGGCAACCGTTTTGCATCCTGCTGGAGTTCTTTCGCCTGGCTGATAAAAAAAAAATAAGTCAAGGGAACGGCACACAATGGGGAGGGGGGGGAATTCAGACAATTCAGCTCAAGAATCCAGCTCTGTGGCGTTTTTTTGTGTTTTTTTTAAAAATCCCAGCTTCCTCCAACCGGCGTCGAGTTCATTTTGGCATGGTTAACACTCTCCGAATTGCAAGCGGCGACCACATTTCGTTTTTGTGGTTGTTCTCCCTTTCTTTTCTTTTCTTTTTTTAAATACTTCTCCTGGAATTGATAGAAGGCAGTCCTAGCCCTGGTTTCTATCGTAGTTCGGAACTAACTGGTTTTCATCCTGACTGTTACCTGATAAAAACAGGGGGGTTAATTTTTGTATTATTGCACAAAGAAATGCGCAGCCTTGGAAATGGAGAACCGCAGACTCTCAGCTTTCCTCTCTCTGTGCGTGTTCAGACTGCAAAAGAATATTTAAAATAATTGGAACAAGCGTCGGATTATCTCTTTTCTGGCTGCTTCGCCCCAAAGCAACCCAACCCACTGCCCTCTACCCCAAACCTCACTCTGTTCTCTGATTTTTTTTTTTTTTTCTACATGTTGTAAATAAATTGAACCATAATTTCACGATAAATGTACAAATGTACTTCTTGTCTCTTTTTTCTTTCTTTTTAAGGCGGTCCGGTGGCTGCAGTTTCTAGCAAGCTCAAGCATTGAATCGCAATTTGGTTTTGGAAAATTTAGTTTTATTTGGTTTGTTGGGGGCAGGAGGGAGAAGTTTGGTTGAAGAACCTGGGAGGAGGTTTTCCTAGGTTTTGCATTTCATTTCCAACAACAGGTTGAACTGTATTTGTTTGCCTCAGCAACTTTAAGAAGTGTGGACTCCATCTTCCAGAATTCCCCAGCCACAATATGCGTTGACTTCAACTCCCAGAATTCCCCAGCTTCAAGCTCTCCAAACTCCCTAGCCAGCTTATGCAGGCTCCAACTCCCAGAATTCCCCAGTCAGCATCTGTCGACTTCAACTGCCAGAATTCCCGAGTTTATATAGTTTTTAGCTGCTGGTATTCCCTAACCAGGTTGTGGAGACTCCCAACTCCCAGAATTCCGCATTAGCATTGATGGACTTCAACTCCCAGAATTCCTTGGTGTCTGTTGACTTCAGTTCCCAGAATTCCCCAGTTCGTACAGATTTTAGCTCCTAGTATTCCCTGTTCCAGCTTTTGAAGACTCCCAACTCCCAGAATTTCCCAGCTAGCATATATGAACTTCAACTCCCATGCTGGCTGGGGAATTCTGGGAAATGAAAAGCCTGCATTTAAGATGGTTGAAGATGGGATCTCAAAGCCTCAATACAGATATTTTTGTGTTCCCCCTTCACCCATGTTTTAGCCATGCAGATGTTAGCAGCTGTTCTCAAGAGAGCCTAATCTGGCTGGAATGGGGTGACACACTAAGCCAAAACCAAACCATATTTGCCAGGGCATCCTGGTTTGCAAAGCCAACTGACCCAGTTTGTGCCTTGGCAGGGAGAATGATATAATATATATAAATATAAATCTATATAATTTTTAAGATTCATTTAATATTCTACTATTATATTTTACAATGTAATTGTATATAATATAAAATATTTAACATTACTATAAACGTTTTACACATATAAAATATATATTTTTCGATTCGGATTTTTCGATACAAGGACAAAGAGAAGTGGGGCCTTTTGTTACAACCCAAACGTTCAGTATAACATCGAAACCCAACACCTTTTGGAACCCTCAAACAGACTTGCTCTTCTCTTCGCTCTCACCCACAGAGGACCCACTCCATCCACTAGGAGGGGTGGAGACACCTCGACTGCATTCGCTGAGTTCAATACACAGCCAATCGGGACAAAAACCGCGTCTCTCCCACGCCGCTGGCGGGTCCTATTCCCCGCACGGGGGACCCCGTCACTCGAGAACCGGAATTGTAACGTCCCACGCCCCAACCGCCTCTTGGGAGCGGAAGCGACCTCACGAAAGACGGCTGCGTGAAGCGTAGAGGGCGGAGCCAGCGGGGAGGAGGCGGGGCGTGGCCAAACACAGTCGGCACCGTCGCCATTTTGTCCGCCTCAGCGGGCTGGAAGATGAGGCGGGGGTATGCCCTCCGTCGCGTGAGGCAAAGCCAGGCCCTTTGACGGGCCCGCGAGGGGTCCCGAAGGCCTCTGAGGCGGGATGGAGCCCACCGGGCCTCGGGGCCCGGCTGGAGTCGTCTCCGGCCCGCCTGCAGGGCAACCCCGGGAGTACAAACTGGTGATGTTGGGCGCTGGCGGGGTCGGGAAAAGCGGTACGTGAGGCGGGAAAAAGCCAGATTTGGGCCTGTAGGGCTTCTTATCCGCGGAACTCCCTGAAACAAGAAGCCCCAAAGTCCCTCTGGGAAAGAGTTTGAAGCTCCTGGACCTGGGGAGGGAGCATTAAGCCCCCTTCCCACTTCTATGGCCTTGAAAAAGATCAAGAGTGCCCGTGGAACTCCCTGCCACGAGAAGCCCTAAAGCTCTTCTGGGAGGAAGCTTGCATCCTATAAGGGCCGGGGGGGGGCTGAAGAACCTCTCCCTAGATTAGATTAGATTAGATTAGATTAGATTAGATTAGATTAGATTAGATTAGATTAGATTAGATTAGGATGGATGATTGATAGATAATAGATGTAGATAGATGAATGATATTGATAGATGATTGATAGATAGTAGATAGATGATAGATAATAAATGATAGATAAAATAGATGATAGATGATTGATAGATAATAGATGTAGATAGATGAATAGTATAGATAGATGATTGCTAGATATAGTATGATGAATGATAGAGTGATAGATGATTGATAAATAGGGAGATAGATGATGGATGAATGATATAATGATAGATTGATAGATGATTGATATATGTTAGAGTGATAGATAAGGTAGAGGCAATCAAGATATAGTATAGAGAGGAGCAATTAAGAGATACACATGCACGCATATATTTATATATATATATATATATACATACACATACCGGTATGTGGGTGTCGATGTGTTTGTGTATGTATTGTAGTGTGTATATATGTATATATATGTAAGTAAGTTTTTGGCTGGGTGTGTTGCAGAAGGGTTTACCTGAATAAAAGGGGAAGAATTATTGGCTGAAACCCCCATATTTATTCCTGAGAAGGTTTTTGTGATAACCTTTTGTGTTTGATTTACACCCATAAGACCTGCCATTATTGTTTTGGGTGGAACCAAGTGTTTACTCTCAAAATATACTAGGAGCCTTTTATTATAATTGTATTTATTATTTATAGCCAAAAGTCCTTCAAATGTTATTTTGGGTGAAACCACATATTTACTCTTGAAACTGATACATTGGGAGCTTTTTATTATAATTGTACTTATTTATAGCCAGGAGATCTGTAATTATGATTTTGTGCTGTAACCATGTGTTTAATTCCAAGATTGATATGCCAGAAACTTTATGATTGAATGTTTTTTATGTACAGCCTGAAGACCTGTGTATTTGTTATTTTGAGTTGAAACCATGTACTTATTCCTAAGATTGGCCCAGCAGAAACTTTTATGAGAATTGTGTTTATTTAGAGCTGAATGGTCTATGGTGACTCCAGGCAGCTTAAATAAGACTGATAAAATGCAGAATGGAATGTATAGAATTGGCTCTGAATTTGTGTAGTCAAGGCCCGTGTTTTGAAATTGCTTGCTAGCAAACTGTCAACGGATGGAGCTCTAGTAACCTGGTCAAACTAAAGATCCCAGTAAAGTAGTTGCTGGGGACTGGTCAAAATAAATTTATAACCTCTGGTCAAAATCTTCTCCCATGCACTGTCTCGGAGCAGTCTCCATTTTCACTATCCTTGTTTGGTGTTAACCTGCTTCTTTCTTCCTCACAGCCATGACCATGCAGTTCATCAGTCATCGTTTCCCAGAAGACCACGATCCCACCATTGGTGAGTGGGTCTGGCTGCTGCTTTACCCCTTTTTACTTAGGGAGGCTTGTCTAACTGGGTTTGGTGGGAGTTCCTGCCTATCTCAAATCCTCCTCTAAAAATGTTGGATTTCAGTTGACTGAAAGAGAAGAGGCTTTATAATCTATTAAAGAATTTCAAGAAGTCCACCCTGGTTGTTTTGGCCTAGTCCTCTGGGATTATTATTATTTTTTTTTGCTTCCTGTCTTCTTTTCTTGGCAAACCCCTTCTTGAGATTTCAAGCTGCATGGCCAGAAGTTGTCTCAGCAACCGGGCTGAGAAGCCACTTCTGACATTGCACTCTTGATAAGGAAAATGCATTTGTCTGTGGATAAGTTGCAAGGAACAAATGACTTTTGTGCTTGATGCATCCCTGTGTAGGAGGAACTAATGATGAACCCTGAATAAAGAAACCGAAACTTTAGGATTCAAGGAACTGTTACTTTCTATTACAGCAACGCAGAAAATATAAGGGGTTGGTACTTCTATACATGCTCCTAGAATCACAAAATAAGATACCGCCAAAATCCCGTAGAATGCAAACAATTGACTATTGTATTAGATGCTGGGACTCCTCCTGGGACTCATCAGTCTAATCTGTCTAATCTCAAGGGTCAGGTAGGAAGAATCAGGACCAGATGTTCAGTTCCAGTTAAGATGATTTATTGCTCAGGCCTATAAATAAGAATCTAGTCAACTGACAGGCCAGCACTAAATGGATGGTATATAAGAGTTAAGGGAATTCAAAAGAGGTTGGGCTTGGATCATTTGTGGACATGTAAGGATTCTAGGCCAAGTTCTGTCTTGACTCTGCCCCCAGCTCTGCCTCTCTGATACAGCCCAGCCTCACCATATCCATTTATGAAATAAAAATGGCATCTTGCAAAGTCAATTAAGCTTGCTGGTCTTCTTGGTTTAGCCAGATCCATTTGTAATCCAGGCAGCAAAAGTGTTCCTGTTGATGCATTCAGGAAAATCATACTTGCACAGTGCCCCCAAAGAGCTCTGCATGCCCCCCCCCCAAAAGAATTCATTAATCTTGAATGTGAACACCTATGGAAAAAATTTGAAGACCCTATTATCTGGCCTTTTCTGACTGCGTGTCTCCCTGTAGAGGATGCTTACAAAATGCGGATCCGGATTGACGACGAACCTGCTAATCTGGATATATTGGACACTGCAGGCCAGGTATTTGACAACCATGTAGCCTTTCCTGTTCTCCCCACGCCCCCCCCAGGCTTTAGTGATTTCTCAACACTTCCACCTCTGGGGTGGCTGCATGTCAAAGTTTGCATGTTTTGTATGGAAAACAATCTGTTAGTGAATTCCTGGTGGAGGCCAGAATTGAACTGGGGATTCGGCTTATATAGTTCAGCTGCATCTTTTGTCACAGTCATTAAATGATATTTTTAAAAACTTATTATATTCTGGAAGCCCAGCTGTTTCCTGCGCTTTGCCAGCCTCAAAAAAATGGCAACAGCAACAAAAAAAACCCCATATTTTCCCTTTCCACAGGCCGAATTCACTGCTATGAGAGACCAATACATGCGAGCTGGCGAGGGGTTTATTATCTGTTACTCCATCACAGACCGCCGAAGTTTTCATGAAGTCCGGGAATTTAAACAGCTCATCTACCGTGTCCGGCGTACGGATGAGACTCCGGTTGTTTTGGTCGGCAATAAGTCTGACCTAACTCAACTCAGGCAGGTAAAAAGACTTGAAACGCAGACTAGATTTACCATTAGCCCTCAGCCTATGGCCACGATGTGACCCCTAGATTTCTGTTGCAAAGCGAGATGTTAAGTGAATTTTATTCTCATTTTATGACCTTTCTTGCCACAATTATTAATCAACGTGGTTCTTAAGTTAGTCACACGGTGTTAAGAGAATCTGGCTTCCCCATTGACTTTGGCTGGTCAAAAGGTCACAAATGGGGATCACGAGATCCCCAGGACCGTCATAAATACAAACCAAGCGTCTTGCATTGTGATCACATGACCATGGGGGATGCTACAACTGTCGTCGGTGTGGAAAACGGCCCTAAGATACTTTTTTCAGTGCTGTAATTTTGAACGGTCACTAAATTGAGTGTTTTAAGTTGAGGACTACCTGTGCTATTTGTGCATCAGAGCAACATGGTTGGCATAAATCAGGTATTCCTAGCTGTTCTGGCACATAGATATATCAAAATTCTTGAAAAGTAATTCTATTTACAATTAAAATACTAGTGCCAAGACTCCGACATGCACCCCCATTCAGATCATAAGTTTTTTGCCACATCACTCAGAGTAAAATAAATTGATTTATTAGGAGTTGACATGTGAGCATTTCCCGGTTGCAGCTGACTTGACATATCATTCATTTCCCCCTTTTCCCTGGTCTTCCTTCCATCCCCTGGATGTATATTTTGAAATAAGACACATCCATAGCCAAGAGTCATCAATCATGCTCTCCAATAATAATCTTGCATGCCAACAGGTTTGGCTGCCTAGCGATTATCTGAAGCATTTAAGGAATGCACTGCTTTCCCCTCCTCCCTCTTTGCGGGCAACGAAAAGGACCAAAGGAGTATTTTTTAGTTGATAACTAGATTCTACGCCAGTTACTTTCTGGGTACTTAGCTGTTTAGAACAACCTCACAAACAGCATCAGCTAGCACGTTCACTAAATGAGCTCACGTAAGTCGAGGATTGCCCTTACATTTTATTTCCCTCACTGTCCCCTCCCCCCCTCGCATGCACTTTCTTGCTCCAAGGTCTCCAAGGACGAAGGCTCGGCGCTGGCCCAAGAATTCGGCTGCCCCTTTTTCGAGACCTCCGCTGCCTTCCGCTACTACATCGATGACGTCTTCCACACTCTTGTCCGCGAAATCCGACGGAAGGAGAAGGAGATCGTCATGGCTCTGGAGAAGAAGTCCAAGCCGCGTCCAAGTGTTTGGAAAGTCTTGAAATCCCCTTTCTGCAAGAAGAAAAGCTCTGTCACCTGAAACCCCCCCCCCCCCCCCTCATCCCACCACCCCACTCCAACCCACCCCAAAAGGCCTCCCTTTACCAGAGAGGTTCTTGCAGAGAGGGAGCCCCCCCAGCTTCTTGAATGCTCTCTCTTTCTGCCAAATGTGTAAAGGGAACTCCTGATCTGTGCAGATATATATACTGCAATATATACTATATATATATATAGCAATATATACTGCAATATATATTGTATATATATGTATATATATAAAAAACAGTCCCAGAAGGCCTTTCATTCTGGGTTTGGTGTTTCCAGCTACGGTTAGGAATCTTGGCTTCTGGTGGAGATGGGAAGGTGATCCCTGTTTAGAAGCAGTCCAAATTTTTGTAGCCTGTGGGGGTGAGGCGAAGGGTGGGGTGGGCAGATGGGATACACCGTAAAACCAGGTTTTAAAATTTTCACTCGGGGGGTGTAACGGGGTGCCGATGGGCCTCGTTGCAGTGAGGAACAACTGCACAGCCTCTTTTAACTCTTTTTTTTTTTTAATTTTTGCTGTAGCATCTTGTTTCTTGTGCCACCTGTTTGGTGAAAGCCGCTCCCCTCTTTCCTGCCTTCATGTGGGGCATCCGGAAAATGGAGCTAGCGATTCCATGGCAAAGTAAAGACTTTTCTGTGGTTTACTCCACTTTTGACAGAAAAAGGGAGTGGGAAGGGACCTCGGAGGTCTTCTAGTCCAACCCCCTGCTCAAGCAGGAAATGGAGTTACAGCTACAAGGCCTCACAGCCATCCTGGGGGAGTTGTTTATTCGTCTTGCAGAAAAGTTACACAGGATTTAAGACGGGGAGGATGTTCAGAAGTCACAGTCATGGATCCAAGTTGGAATGGAAACTATAAAATGTCACAGGATTTGGATGATTTACGTCGAATTCCATCACTTTGGAGAGAGAGAGAGAGAGAGAAATGGTAGGAAAGGATGCCAAGAGGCAATTAAGGGGACGTGATTAATTGGAGGTGTAAAGTTGTAGCATGGTACAGAGCAAGTGATAAACTGAATTTGGGAGATGAGTTTGTAAACCTCAGTTGGCAGAGAAGAGTGGTAAGGCATTGACTCTTGTGTGAAGACCAGTCACATTTGTAGCGTAACTCACAACGCATGTCGGTTAGCAGTCTTGAGAAAGATTTTGGCTGCCAATCTGCTTTTCTCAATTAAAGAATTTGGGTCAGGTTTTTGTTTTTTTTTCCATCCTGGAGTGCCTTGTGGATGGACCCCCCTAAAATGGAGTCCACAGGAATGAATATGGAGGTTTTGCTAGAGGCTGGCAGGTGGAATGAGAGAGGCTCACCTGGAAATGGAAAAGTCTGAGTAAGGGCCTTAGTTGAAAGTAAGAGGTGTGTGTGTCTCAGAGGTCTTAAAATCCCCCCCCCTCTTAAAATTTGTCTCTTAAAATTTGTGAACCTTGACAAGAAAAGAACCTGCTTTAAATTAAATTGACTCTTTAAAAAGAGGGAGCTTTCCAGGCTGCGTGTCAGGTCTGGGTCCTTCCTGTTTTAATAGCCACATCACGTTTCTGGGGCCATTTTTTACAAAGTGTTTGTAATTGTTCTGTGTAATTGTTCTACAGGGAGTCAGTATAAGGCCTTGCCAAGTGTCCCTGTTTAAAGAAGGAGAGAAAATCATGGATTTTTTTTTTTTTATTACTTTCGCAAGAGACTGAATGAGCCTTAGATATTTCTTCTAAGTAAATTTTTAATGACGTTGGATTTTCAAATGTTACCAGCTATAGTGTTTGATGTACGTATGTATTTATAGACTCTGAGGAACTTGGTAGTTGAAGAAGAGGAATATTGCATTCCATTTAGCAAAAGCTATTTTTGAATGTATTTTATTGACTGTAACAATATACGGTGTATTTAAAATTAGTAAATTAATGTTACGAACAATGCTGGATACTTTCCATAACTATTAATTTAGAAACAGATTAAACCTAATTTTAATTTTTATATGATCACATAACAGTATAATGTGGTAGATACGTCAGGGTTTTTCTTTTTAAAAAGAGATTACAGTAGTTCAGGGTAAATAACATTGCTAACTTCTGTGGCCGAAGGTGTCACAATTTCTGTTCTGTTTTGTTTTTACTTTTCAAGTTCTCATTCCAGAAAAAAAAAAAAGGTATGACTTGAAGCAAGAATTAATTGTAGCGGATTCAAAGCCTGCTGTTTAAGCCAAATTTTAAAAATAAAAAAAACAGCTTTCTTAATTTGTGCCTTAGCAGAATTCAGTATTTTGTGGTGCTAATAGTGAAATCTATTTTTTCTTTCTTTCCTAGCATGATTACATCTGAATTTTAAGCACTTTCTTTGGACACAATTTCTGTCTTTGGTTCACATATATATTGCACTTGATACAATAAATATTTTTTTAAGCCTTAGCTTCTGTTTCTTTAACTTGAAAGTTGACGACAAAAGTGTGTGTTAACGCTAGGCGTGAAAGAGAGTGGAAGAAGAATTGTGAAATTGTGAGTTGCCAGTCCTGGAAATCAACACAGCAACAAGTTTAAAATTAAAACTCAAGTATCAACCGTTCATTTGCCACAAAAAATCCTGTAATCCTTTGATACAGGAGTCTGCAACTTTTTATAGACTCCTTGGGCAGTGGGTTTTTTTTTACAATTTTTAGTCAGATATACAGGGAATCCTCAACTTATGACCATAATTGAGCCCAAAATTTCTATTGCTAAGTGAGACTTGTTGAGTTTTACCCCATTTTACGTCCTTCCATGCCACTGTTGTTAATTGAATCAATGCAGTTCTTAAGTTAGTAATCCAGTTGTTAAAGTGAACCTGGTTTCCCCATTGAGTTTGTTAGAAGGTCACAAAAAGAGATCACATGGCCCCCGGAATACCCGGAATACTGAAACTGCCACAAATATGAGTCAGTTGCCAAACTTCCTGAATTTTGATCATATGACAACAAAGACGTTGCAATAGTTGTGTGAAAACAGACGTACGTTGCTTTTTTCAGTGTTGTTGTAGCTTTGGTTTCTAAATGAACTGTTCTAAGTTGAGGACTAACTACTATATGGGAGATTAATTTTGTGCATCAGAGGAACATCATCGGGATAAATCAAATATTCCTGATTGTCCCAACAGATACATCAAAATTCTTGAAAAGTAATGAATTATAGGGAGGCTCCTTGGTGCTTGATAACTAAAGTTCATGATAACATAAAATATAGTTGATCATATTTCAATCTAAGCTGCTAGAATCTACGCCAGTTGATTTCTTAGTAGTTGGCTGTTTAGCACAACCTCACAAAGACTGTTATGAGCTAGGCCAAAATATTTTAAAAACATTAAATGAAAAAAATGTATTTTGGGGGGGGATCAACAACATCTAATGCAGGAAGCATGTCCTGAGTTAAAAGTGTGTGTGCTTGTCTTTGTGTGTACGTGTGCATAAACGTAATTCAGTGATAGATGGATGGATGGATGGATGGATGGATGGATGGATGGATGGATGGATGGATGGATGGATGGATGGATAGATGGATGATAAGATGGATGATGGATACGCTAGGTAGGTAGGTACTGTAGATGATAGACATACAATAGATGATAGATACTGTAGGTAGGTAGGTAGACACTAGATAGATGGTATTGTAGATAGATTATAGTGTAGATAAAAGATAGTGTGGATAGATGATTAGATGATAAGAGATAATGTAGGTAGGTAGATAAATAGATTGATAGATACTGCAGATAGATGATACTGTAGATATAGTGTAGATTGATGATAGATGATAGTGTAGGTAGATTATAAGAGATGATTATATAGATGATAAAATGGATACTGTTAATTAGGTAGGTACTGTAGATAGATACAATAAATGATAGATTAGGTAGGTAGGTTGATAGATACTGTAGAGAAGATACTCTAGATATAATGTAGATGGATGATAGTGTAGATAGATAATAAAACATAATTAGGTAAGATACTGTAGGTAAGTAGATAAATAGATTGATATATACTGTAGATAGATGATAGATACCGTAGATATAGTTTAGATAGAAGATAGTGTAGATTAAGATAGATCATTAGATAGATGATAAGATACATGATAGATACTGTAGATAGATAGAGACTGCAGATTGATTATAGTGTAGATAGAAGATAGTATAGATAGATAAGATAGATTAGATAAATATTGGAGATAGGTCGATACTGTAGATGATAGATACAATAGATGATAGATGCTATAGGTAGGTAGATTAATAGATACTGTAGATAGATGACAGCGTAGATAGATGATAGTTTAGATAAATGATAAAATAGATAAGAGATAAGAGATAAGATAGATAGATAGATAGATAGATAGATAGATAGATAGATAGATAGATAGATAGATAGATAATTTTAACCGAAGAGGGCAGAGACACCCCCTTGGCCCTTCTGTTTTCCTTACAGGCTTGCTGGCAAAGAAAACCAAAAACCCTTTCCTTGTTGGCTTAAAAAGCTCAGAGGCTTTTTGCTCAGAGAGGAGAAGAAAATAAACATTTCCCATCTCTCCTGGGAGTTTAGTGGCTCTTGTCACGGAGGTGGTGGCGGCTGGCAAAGCAGCGGAAGGATGAGGTAATGGTTTCGTTGCGAGGCTGCGCGCCCGACATTGCGGGGGGGGGGGGAGACAACACATTGAGTGGGAGATGCTTTCGTGATGGGCAGAATTGCCAAGGCTGTTAAAGGCCGCTTGGTGGCAGCCGGGAGGCGAGCTTGCAAAACAAGACCCATGTTTTAAGCCGCCTCCTTGCAACAGTGGGAAAAATATCTGTGAAGGTTTAGCAGGCAGAGCGGGGAAAATAATAGTAAAGCCAACTTGGTCCCTGTTTTACCATAAACAAAGGAGACAGAAGCCTCCCTCCTGTTTTATCTTCCCTGCAACCATAAAGAGAATTAATTCCATGTTTAAAAGAAATCTTCGTTTCAATAGCGAAGAAGCTTCTTGGATGAACAGCAGAATTGGAAGGGTCCTTGGAGGTCTTCTAGTCCAACCCACAATGCTCAGGAAGGAAACCCTATCCCAGACAAGAAGCGAAAACATCTTCAAGGGAAAAAAAATCCCAAGCTTTGGGACATTTTATTTTAGTGTTTCAGAAATTATGTATTTTTTATGGATGTTGTATGTTTTAATGCTGGAAGCCCAATCCAGAGTCCTTTCATGACAAGATGGGTGGCAAGAAACATGTAATAAACACAGGTAGTCTTTGATTTACGATGCCATGGGGCCCAACATTGATGTGAGAAATTTGTGAAGTGCGTTTTTGCCCTTAGGATTTTCCTTGCCGCCTTTCTTAAGGGAATCCCTGCAGTTGTGAAATTAGCAACGCCGTCATTAAGTGAACCTGGTTTCCCCACTGACTTTGTCAGAAAGTCATAAACGAGGGGTCATGGATGCTGCAACTGTCATAAATAGGAGGACGTTGCAACCGTCATAATTACGAGTCAGCGGCCCAGCATGTCAGCATTCCAGCAACCCTCCATTCCAACCATTAACTATCCCAGGGCAGTAGCTCTTTTGAATTCTGCTGTATAGTGCAGTATTGGTGTAGTGTCAGGGATTTTCGGTTCAATGTGTGAAGGGTGAAGGATGTGTGTTTGTGTTTATTTTCATGGTGATGATGTGCACTGAAGATGGTGTTTGATTTTGTTGTACGAGGTGCAGTGACAAGTAAACTAACTCCCCATCAGATGTCTCTCAAAGGTTTATTATTTGAATAGTAACTGGCACATCGGTGGAATCCTGAATCTGAAAGTTTCGGGCTTCCTTGTAAAAGTCAAAACTACAGATCCATTCCTCCCTTAGCCATCATCACATCACGTGGCCCAATCACCATCCGTCCCAAAGTAAGATTTCCATTTCACTATGTGCCACACTACATGACCTTGAACCAGCAAAAGGATTTTATTTTGTCTTAACTAGATATAGTCAAATAAATTCCTCCCTCCCACATTCCCAGGCTCAATTGTGGCAGCATGGGAGCATTGAATCTCAATATGGCTTCCAAAGCTGACACGGTGTCTGAATTTTGATCATGTGACTATGGGGTTGTAAGTGTCAAAAAATGGTCACAAGTCACATTTTTCAGTGCCATTGCAGCAGCCACTAAATCAACTCCTGTAAGTTGAGGACTGCCTATAAATTTTTTGAGTCAATCGTTACCGGTTTATAGAATTTTTCATTTGGCACGAGAATTGCAAATTTTGGCACATTTTGAACTGCTAAATTCAACGATCACAACCGACAAATTGTAAAGTGACTCCATCTTTTATTTTGAATGTCTGGGTGTGCATTAAAACAATATTGACATTACACATAGCATTACATGTTGGTTAGGTTAGTATAACAGCATTAATGCGGTTGTACATGGCTCGACTTTTCTCCCATTTTTCTCAGGGGTTTTCTCTCGTTTTGACACGAAAGTTGTAACTTCGTTTGTAAGCTCCTTTTTAATTTTTTTTTTTTAATCATTTTTTACAACAGACACGAGGTGGAAAGAAAAGGAGGAAGGGGGAGAAGAAGAACTGGACGACAACCGGGAAAAAAAAGAGGAAAAAAAATGATTTCACATCTCGGGGAAATTTTATGGAAAAGCAGCTTTCATGAAAAGAATTCCCATGTATTTATGGCGATGGTGGCAGTTTGATTTATGATTCTGTTTTTCTTAAAAAATCACCCTTGTTTTTTCCATTACTCCTGTGGAGAAATAGAACTGTTTCCATAGGCCTGGAAAGACACGGGTGGGAACCATGGGTCCTTCTGCATCACAAATCCCATCGGCCTTGTTGATTTGGCATGCCAAGAGGGGGTCCAAGTGAAACCAAAAACCAAGGCTCCACGCCCCTAAAAATAACCCTAACTCTATTTATACCCTGAGCACTTTTTCTTAAGAACTATTCCAGGCATTTCTTTTTCTGAAAGGAAAAAAAAAAGGCCGCATCTTTTGCTTCTGAGAGCAAAATTAAAATTAGGGAAAAAAACAAAAAAAAAAAAAAAAAAAAAAAACCACCTTCAATTGAAAGTTTATTCAGCGATAAAAGCTCACAGAAATTTTTCCCAGCCCAAAAAATTTGCTGATAACATCATTATGTCCGTTGCTGAGTTAATCCACCTTTGTTTTCAACAGGAAATGGTATTTTTTTTAAACAGCCGCTTGCCAGTCAGGCATTTTTTTATTATTTATTTATTTTACACTCCCCTTCCAAAAAGGAAATTGTGTTTGTTAGACAAATGCCTCTAAAACCACTGCGTGTTATGTACAAGCGAAGTGAATTCACCCAAATCATAAGAAAAAAACGGCAAGAGGCTTAAACCGAGATAAGGGCAAGCGAAGAAACCAGCAAATCAACACAAGAATATATATATATATATATATATATATATATATCTTAAAAAAGTCGTGAAGAAAAGCTGAATAGAACCAGTTGTGTATACCTGCAAAAGACTGTTCAGCACAAAAACACAACTTCTTGTAGTGACAGATAAATCGCATTTAAAAAACAAAACAAAAACCAAACAAACCTGTGTCTCGATATTGGTTTAAGTTTATACAAATTTTTTTTGTGCGTTTTTTTTTTTCTCGACGTCTGTACTCGGCATGCAATAGTAGTGCGATTACGCTCTTGCTTTTTTTTTAAATATAGATTTTGTAGGTATTCTTAAAATTAATGCACTCTTTTTCTTTTTTCCTTTCCCAGTTTGCAGAACCTGTGTATGGGTTTTTTTGCGTGTCGCTGTGTGTGTGTGTGGGTGTGTGTGTGTGGGCCCTGTAAACAACATCACAACAGAGAACCGGTTCAGCTGCTTCTTATGGAAACGGCCAGTTCTACGGTTAAAATAGAAGGGGCCGTTTTTTTGGGGGGGGAGGGGAGAAGGGAGGGGAAAGCGTCTCTTGAAGGTGGTGTGGGTGCAAATAGACTCCCCCCCGCCCACGCCTTCGTGTACCCTGCTAATATTCGCTCAAGCTGTGCCACTTTGCGATCTGCTTCCGGGGGTTTTCACACACTTCCCGCCAGTGTTCCACTCCTCCGGCCGTGACGCTATGCGCCCCCAGGATCAGCCGCCCGACCACTTCATTTTTGGTGGTCCGGTCAAAGTCGATGACCAGGAATTCCATGCTGACGTCCGGCAGGAGATCGACGGGGATGTCGTAGATGAAAGACTCGTTGAAGATGGGGTTCAAAGTGCACTTCTTCACGTGGGTTTTCTTTTTTGCGATGCGCTTCCGGCCGTAGTAGACGTTCACCTTGACGTAAGGATCTAAGGGTGGAGAGAAGAGAAAGAAAAGGCCAATAACACAGCCCAGGAACCAGCCTGCTCCTCCAGGGAGTCGTAGGCCGATGTGAAGGGATTGCAGCTAGTCCTCAACAAGCGTTTTACACTTTAATCTCCCAGGAGTTTCTTTTTCTGGATTTGCAAACTGGACAGTTGACCGGCTGACCACCTTCTCCCTCATGGCATTTTGTTCTCAGGATGGCTGCTCAGTTCCATCTTTCAATGAGAACACTACAGCATTCTCATCATCATCCTCTTTTAATGACCCCAGAATCCCTTGCGGGATGGAGTCACGGGCAAGGGAGGTGTTTTTACTGGCCGGATGCCTTTCCTATTGCCAATACGGAGTTTATTTCCCAGCAAATATATTCTCAGTGTGCCCAGAGAAATATCTGCCTCCGCCTAGGATCGAACTCACCTGTCTGTGAGGTGAGAGCTCCACCTCTAGGCCAGCACACCACTTTCAGCATTTTCCTCATGTTCTCCCGAAACCGGTGTCTAGAATTATCCCATTTCTTTCACCAAAAATCAATTTATACACCACTGATCCGTAATGTGGATGATCTGTTTTAGGAGTATCACCACCTACAACAGTGAATGCACAGGCTCCACCTTAAAAGGTTACATGTCATCCTTGACTTACACTATAAGGCCTAAGGGCCAAGCTTCCATCATGCTCGTAAGTAGAGGACGACAAGTAGCCTTTCAAGACAGAGCCTGCCCATTCACTGTTGTAAGTTGTGATACTCCTAAAAATAGATCATATGGACTTGATTTTATGACTTTTTGTGGTGGTCCTAAAGCAAATCATGCCTTAGACAATACTACAAAGTGTTGCCCCAAAGGTAGGTGTTTTTTTTTTCCCCCCAAAGGCAAGTAATTGGACTTGGTTTTTTTCTTGAAGACACATCTCGCTTCTCATCCAAGCAGCTTCTTCAGTTCTGACTTAAGGATGGAAGGAGTCTCAGAGGGAGTGCTAATGACCAGATGACTGCAAGGAATCCATCCATCCTCCACCTTTCAGCCAGAACTAAAGAAGCTGCTTGGATGAGAAGCGAAACATCTTGAAGGCCAAATCAAGTCCTGCTGCCTTTTGAAAAAACACCTTTGTGACCCGGAGGACAGACAATTTTCATAGACAAACACAAAGTGTAAAATCAACAGAAGAGACGCTACGTAACTAAGGGTTGAATTGGGGAGACCTTGGACCTCCAACTTCACAAAAGATTGCATAATGCAGGAGACTCCCCCCCTCAACCTGTGGGCCGTGGCCCTTGACCAAGCTTTGGTCTAATCATCACTGAACCACATGCATGTGGTGCCTCTGCGTGCATGCACATATGTCTATGTGGGTGCAAGGCCCCACTCCTGCGAGTGTTGCAGACATTCTGGGTTCAGTCGTGCACATGTCGTCACAAGCATTTGCAGATACTTGTCGCCTCTTGTGTGAGCATCATCGCAGACAGTCCTGGTCCCACTCGCGCCATGAACGTCACGGGTGCTTACACACATGTGCGCCTGTCTCCACCAGAGAAGATCATCCCCACTTTCCCTCCTGGTCCAGGCCACCAGCCCAGAAAGGTAGGGGAACTCTGGCCTAATGGGCTGGGCTCAACCAACGGTGACAGTCCTCCAACATTTCAGCCCTCTGACGTTTGAGGAAACCCAATGATAGGCTGAAGAAAATAGCTTCTACCTGAAAGACCAGTGATGTCCATCTTGGGCAGCTGCCTTGCCTTCAGAACCATGACAGTCATCCTCTGAGTGACAGGCTGGTAGGACAAGGACACCTGTAGCTCTCCTCTGCTGATGCATTTCTGGGAAGAAAAGAGACATCTTCTGGGTGACTCACCTTATGTTACCCTAGGCTACCCAAACAACTTCTGGAGATGTTCAGCCAAGCATCCCTGGGCCACCTGGTCTCTCAAACTTGGCCAAAAACAGAAGGACATCTACAACTTTGCTAGAAGGATGAAGTCAAAATTGGTTCACCTACATTTCCTCTTTGTTTGCAGCTGGAGAATAACCATGAAAAGGGGGGGGGGGGGGGGTTGGAATGCAAGTTGGGAAGATTGGTATACAAGCCTCCATCAGCCCTGTGGGACATTGCTGGCATCCCAAGGACACCCCGAGCAGCTGTCCCGGCGTTGCAGACCGTTTCTCAAAACAAAATGAACAGGGTTGATGGGAGAACATTTCAGACGGTGGGCAGCCTGTAGAGAAAGCGGAGAATTAACTATGCTTGCTTTTGCATGCGAAAACCAGAACTGGTTTTGATTCTGCTGTGCCAATTGTGGCTTATTCAGTAACAGTTTTCTACTTTATGTGCCAAGAGTTTATTTTTTTCTGGGTTTGCTAACTGGACAGTTGATGGATTTACACATTTTGACCTTCCCCATACTGCCCAGCTCCATTGTTCAATGAGAAGGCTACAAGCTTCTTACGTTCCCCCCAAATGGGTGTCTAGAATTATCCCACTGCTGACACCAGAAATCAACTGATGATTGTACCAGCCTCGCTGCCTTTCTCGAATCTCCTCTGGACAATGTCCAGCCAAAGGACCATCTATCAATCTCTTCTTTCTCTGCTACTCCCATTTCAGTTCCCGGGATGCGCCACAGGTGTTGTGGCCCGCCAGCAGCAGCAGAGTTGGACAGTGAGGAGGTTGGGGAGGAGCATGGGCTAGTCCTGGAGGGTGAGGAAGGCTCGGATGAGGGCTCTGCATCAGAGGCCAAGATGGGACCAGGGCAGGCTGTCAGTCATCAGCTGCTGTCGGGCTCGGACAGCAGTGAGGCGGGGCAGCTTCTGGTTCCCAGCCTGTGCATGCGCAGAGCTGCCAAAAGGAAGGCACAAGTAAGAACTCAGGGTTGATGTGGGAGTAAGGCCACAGGTGGACAATGAATGGCCCCTCCCATCAGGATTAAAAGAAAAACAAAAGAGGAGAGGGCTTTTGCAAGAAACAATTTGCTTATCCATTCATTCCAGCCTCATGAAGATTTGTCTGTGTAACCCAGCCCTTCCTTGTCAGCACTAAGTGTGGAACTATTAACCGGGCATCGTTCCAGGATTCATTAGTATACCATCACAAGACCGTTTGCCAAGCCATTGGCTGACTGTGAACAAAATAAATTCACATTATTAATGTAATAAAAGAAGTTTTTGCTGGGATTTAGAATTGACTTAGTGTTTTTGAGGAAGCCTAGGGCAGAACAGGTGTAGACATTTCCACCCCCACCCCCTGGAGAAGACGAAATGGAATACAGATAGCCTTGACTTAAAACAGTTCATTTAGGGATCATTTGAAATTACAGCGGCACTGGGAAAAAAAGGGGTCTTAGGACTGTTTTTCAGAGACAAATTTTGGAGCACCCTCCCTCCATGGTCACTAATCAAAACTCAATTCACTTAATAAATTAACCCCTGCAAGTGACTCGCTTGATCGTGGCAAGAAAAGCCATACAATGGAGCAAAACTCACAAAAGGTCTCGCTTAGCAACCAATCAATGTTGGGCTCCGTAAGTTGAGGCCTACTTTACAGGTTCCTGTACAGCCATGAATCACAACATTTTGGTGCTTGGTTCAGCCTTTTGCAGTTCCAAGAGCTTGCTGGCTGCCACAAGCCTGCTTAAAGGGTTAAGTTTAAAACAAACAAACAAAAAATTAATGTGGATCATAACTTTTCTTTTTCCATCTGGAAAAATTGTTTTTTTTAAGGAAAGGAAGGGAGGTGGGGATGGATTTGGGGCTCTTTTGTTTGAGTTTTGTCCTCATGTTGGAATTAAACTGGCACCGTGCCGAGTGTTACAAAGCCACTATTAATCCTGTGAATACTGGCCACGTTGCCATGGTTTTCCGTGCCCTACATTCAGGGCTTAAGGGATGAAGAGATGGTCTTCCAAATGTTGCTGAAATGCAGCCCAGGGGCAAACAAGCCTGGTCCCCAAGGAGATCTCCCACTCCCTCTATCTAATTTATCATTATCTTCTATCTTACCTACCTATCTAATCTATCATTATATTAACTGTCTCTCTATTATTTTAACTGCCTATCTAATCTATCCCGTCTATCCTATCTAACTTATCTATCATCTATCTCTTTCCTATCCTATCTGTCTGTCTGTCTATCTGTCTGTCTCTCTAATCTATGTATCTCTACATCTGTCTATCTTGTCTGTCTCTATATATCCCTACATCTATCATCTATCTCTACATTTATCATCTATCTCTACATCTATCGTATCTCTGTATCTATCCCTACATCTATCATCAATATCTCTACGTCTGTCTGTCTATCGTCTATTTAATCTCTCCATCCAATTTAATTGGCGGACACGATAATAGCGCAGTGTTACTGAAGCTGCAGCTCTTCAGAGATTCTAACTCGGCTCCACCCCTGGAAATGCCATCCATCAAAAACCTTAATGCATCTTTAATGACACCACGACGTAATTTGGATCGATCGGTGGGAACCGCGCTGGCTAACAGGTCTTGATCCTCCATCCCACATTTCTCCATACAGTGGTTGCCTCTCAAAAACGCTCCTCTTTGCTCTGATGCTTAACACCCTGCTTGGAGCAGAAATTACAGGCCGTCCTCGACTTACAACCACCACTGAGCCCAACTTTCCACATGTATGTAAATATTGTAAATATGTGAACATTTAATTTTTTATTTGAAAAAAAGAGCAACTTTTACCCAAAATCAGACAAAGCAGGCAGGCAGATTGAATCGTTCGCAGAATCACAGATTCACTCAGACATCTACCTTTCTGCCATCTGCTGCCTGAGTCTTCACTGAAAAATAGAAGCTTCAGTCTTAAGAAAAGTTCAGCTCTGCTTTTAGATGAGCTAAAAAACAAGAAATCCAACAATTTCCTGCTTTCTGACTAATCTAAATCTCCCTGTACAACAGAACAGCTGATGGGGGGGGGGAGAGAAGGAAAAATAGCAACTTAGCAGGCAAGTCTGATGGCGCGCATGCCAGGTAAGGAGTGAGTGGGCAGGGAAGGGTGGGGAGGGGCCAGCCAGTGGCGCAAATTGCCAGTTCTCCAAACTGCGCAGAATCATAACAACCGGTTCTATAGAACTGGGCTGACCAGGGAGAATTCCACCCCTGTGCTGGATGAGCACGAAGGCTCGGGGAGGGTGAAAAATGAGCCACTAGGAAGTCCAGAAATGGGTCCACTTCCGGCTTCCAGTGAGCCTCCAGAGCCTGGGGAGGCCGTCTCCCCCCTCCTGGAGGCTCAACGAAAGCCTCCGGAAGACAGGGAGGGCAAACCGCCCCCCCTCACAGTGGTGCAGGAGGCTGACTAGGCCACGCCAACCAAGCAACCAGGCAGAGAACCGCGATGCCCAAACTTTTTGAAGCCCACCCCCCTAAGTTCAACCCTACCTGTATGTTCCTCTTGATGATCTCCCTGGTCAGATGGACTTTCCCGGTGCTGGGGTCCACCCCCGCCAGTGGTACCATCACCTCCCCGATGACGTCGTCCCGAGAAAAACGGTCGAAGCTGAGCACCAGGAAGTGGAGGACCAAATCCTGGAGCTGGCTGTAGGGGATGCCGTAGAAGGTGAAGGTCTCGTCGAAGACCGGGTCCAAGGTCTTCCGGAGAACCCGTGTCTTCACCCGGTGCCTCTTGTCCGGCAGGATGGTCATCTTGATGTATGGGTCCGAGCCTTGGTTCTGCTCATCCATGACTGGCAATCCATGGGCTTCCTGGATGGTCACCACCAGGGCTTTCTTGGGGAAGTTGTAATCCACCGAGAAGGTCAGAGTCCCCAACGTGATGTCTTCTTCCGGAGAAGACAACGAGGACGTCTTGCTGCCCGCCGGCGTCAAGCTCTGGTGAGGACTCGGTTCTTCTCCATACTCTACTTTGACCGGGAGCTGGTTGACAGAAGAAGCCACCGCACCCAACATTTTATCGGAGCCCGCTAAGCCCTCTTCGGCCGCATCCGCCAGGAGGTCCCCGTCCTTCCTGGCCACGCCCTTCTTGTCCCTCCGAACCCGCAGGATTTTCTTCTTGTTGCTCAGGGTCTCCGGATAGATGCTGATGCCTTTCAGCATGTGGATGAACTTGTACGGGGGGCTCTTCTGCTTCTTCTCCAGCTGCTGGTGGCAACAGGTCCACACGAAGACCGTCACCGAGACCGAGACCACCAAGACGGTGGCCCCGATGAGGCCGGCCACGATGGGGGAGACATCTGGGGGAGGGGAACAAGAAAGTAGGGGAGAAGATCAGGACGAAAGCCTGGTGGCCCCCTGGCCTGCCAGATGTGGACCCAAAAACCCCCCTCCTCTTTAGTAACTCAATACTAGAATAGGATTGAATTGGATAACACAATTGGAAGGGACCTTGGAGGTCTTCTAGTCCAACCCACTTCTCAAGCTTCAACATTTAATGCAAATAGAATAGATAACAAAGTTGGAAGGGACCTTGGAGGTCTTCTAGTCCAACCCCCTTCTCAAACTTCAGCACTTAACAGAAATAGAATAATAGAGTTGGAAGGGACCTTGGAGGTCTTCTAGTCCAACCCTCTGCTTAGACAGAAAACCCTACACCACTTCAGACAAATGACTGTCCAATCTCTTCTTAAAAACTTTGAGCGTTGGAGCATTCACAACTTCTGGTGGCAAACTGTTTCACGGATTAATTGTTCTAACTGTCAGGAAATTTCTCCTTCCTTCCAAGTTGCTTCTCTCCTTGGTTAGTTTCCACCCATTGCTTCTGGTCCTGCCCCTTTTTATTGCTACTGGCTCAACTTACAACAGTTCATTTAGTGACTGTTCAAAGTCACATCGCTGAAAAAAAAGTGCGACCTGGCCATTTTTCACATCAACCCCACGGTCACGTGATCAAAGCCTGGACACTTGGCCAACAACTCATCTTTATGACCGTTTTGCAATATGCCCTTTTGCGACCTTCTGAACAAGTAACGGGTAAGCCCGATTCACTGAAGAACCCGTCTTTCTGACTTAACAATTCCAACGATTCGTGTCAAAAAGGCTGTCAAAATCAGACGATTCGTTTAAACATCGCCTTGTTCTGCAACAGACTGCAGTTATCAACTGAGGTCGTAAGTCGAGGACTTACCTGAACAAGTATTTCCTAGACTGTTGCAACGAGAAACGCTAAATATTATTTTCTGGTTCCCTCACTTCCTGCATCTTTGCATTCTTCATCAGCAAATAAGATTTTAAAAAAGGAAAAAAAAAGAATTAAGTTTCTGTTCTGGAAAACAATAGTACAGATGTGCCCAGCCCTAAGCCCAGCTGCAGATATGCGAGTTATAATTCCCTCAGTGATTTTTTTCTGACAATGGCTCCGTCTCTTTTGTGTCTTTTCTCTGGGTGGCAGGTTGGGTGCATTTGTGTGTGTGTGAAAAAAAAACGGGTGAGAAACAACTGCAAGGATTCTTGCTCAAATAACTTCCATGGAGAACAGAAAGATCTCCCCAAGAAAAAAAAATTGCAATATTTTGACCCAGGAGGTAGCACATGGATCTGAGAATTTTGATGAGCAAAAATCAACTTTATTCAAGCAGCTGCCTCTACTAGAAACATAGAAAACTGATGGCAGAAAAAGACCTAGAGGTTCATCGAATCTGACATTTCAGATTTTTTTTTTGTTTAATTATAAATATTATTTTTTTATTTTAATTTTTTGTCGGAACTCTCCACTTTTTTGCAATTTTGTAATGTTCTTAGTTTTTACATTTTCAATCTTAAATTATTCCAATGTTTTATTATCCTGATTGCATGGTACACTACCCAAAAAAACCCTATTAGAGAGAAGGGAAGTTAAGAGGTTTTATAATAAACGCGTTTATCCTAAGCATGTTTAAACTCAGTTACTGATGATGGAGCCACTACCTAATCAAGGAGAGAAGCAACCTAGAACTAAGGAGGAATTTCCTGATGGTGAGAATTTGTGGGTGCTCCATCCCTGGAGGTTTTTAAGAAGAGATTGACAGCCCTTTGTCTGAAATGGTCTTGGATTCTCTGACTTGGGCAGGAGTTTGGACTAGATGACCTCCAAGGTCCCTTCCAATTGGTTACCACAATATAAGAAAGATGTGAAGTCTCTCGAAAGAGTGCAGAGAAGAGCAACAAAGATGATCAGGCGAGTGGAGGATAAAATATGCGACGAACGGTTGCAAGAATTGGGGATGTCTCGTTTAATGAAAAAGAGTGACATGACAGCAGTCTTCCAATATTTGAGGGGCTGCCCCCAAAGAAGAGGGGGGTCAACTAATTCTCCAAAGCACTTGAAAGCAGGACAAGAAGCAACCAAGATAGAAACCAAGCAAGGATAGAAGCAACATGGAATTAAGGAGAAATTTCCTAAGGGTGAGAACAATGAAGCAGTGGAATGACTTGCGTCAAGAAATTGTCCATGCTCCATCACTGAAGGTTTTTAAGAAGACATGGGCCTGTAATGGTACAAGGGTTCCTTGCTTGATCGGGGTGGGGTGGGGTGGCGGGGGGGGGGTAGACTAGAAGACCTCCAAGGACCCTTCCATCTGTGTTACTTCTGCAATGAATAAATACACTGCTGCAATTAATAATAGTCATTGGGGCAAGGAGCGGCCTACAGGCCCGCCTGAATTAAAGGGTAGGGGGTGTTTGAAAATTACACTGGGGTTACGACTGGCAGTCTCCATGCCCTCCCTGAGGAGAGGGGTGCCAGGCGCCCCTCAGGCTGCTTCAGAAGCAGCTCCTGCTTGTGTGAATGCCCCTGGGGGCAATTAAGGAGGAGGAGGAGGAGGAGGAGGAGGAGGAGGAGGAGGAGGAGGAGGAGGAGGAGGAGGCCAGGATCCAAGATTTCCTCTCACTTGGGTGGGGGGCTGGGGGGGAAGAGAAATGCTGGGATTGCAGCAGCTGGCATTCACCTCCCTTCAACCCAGCCCTCCGGGGCCCCAATTGTTCACCCATGGCTATCAAGGGAAGAGGGACACACACACAAACACACACACAGAGAGAGGAAAAAAAAAAAAACACACACACACACAGCAAACAAAGGCTTTTCCTGTTGTTTTTTCTCCTTTCTCCTCCTTCCAAGCTACCAGGGGCCGGGGCGCTGCCCATCCTAGAAATAGACATCACGTCATCCTTGCTTTTTTTCCTAACCCCCCCCCCCCCCCCCCAAACCCCCCCCCCCCCCCCCCCCCCCCGGGGGGAAGGGGGGGGGGGAAATCCCTTCTGATGAGGATGCTCACTCTGCACCCCTTCTAGGATCGGCCTCTCCTGCTCTTCCTGGCCAGGCCAGCGGTGGGCACGCCCGTGGAGGTGGGAAAGGCTGGGCACAGCAATGAAGGAAGGGCACCATCCAGCTAGGAAGCTGCAAATAAACTGGAATAAGAGATGTGCCTGGATGGGTCCGTCCGAACTTCCGACTTTCTTTTTGCTTAAAGCCAGTCAGGAATATGATGGAAGGAAGGATGGAGGAAGAACTGCCAATGGAGAGGTTGGGTGACATTGCCAAGCTCCCCCCACTCCTTGCCCCCTCCAAGAAAGGGCAGCTTTCCTCATGCGCCTTCAGATGCTTTTCTGCCAATCCAGGCACAATGGTTAGATCATACCAATTTCTAAGAGGGGAAAAAATGCTAGAAAGGAAGGATGGAGTGAAGGAGCGATTCTGTGTGTGTGTGTGTGTGTCTGTGTGTGTATCTGTCTAGGCCTGCAGGCTCAAGATGCGGGGGGGGGGGTGTTTGTGCAGGGCTGGTTGTGTGTGTGTATGTGTGTGGGTTTGTGTGGCGTTCCTCTCTATGTGTTTTTCTCAGCATCTCTCTCTCTCTCTCTCTCTCTCTTGCTCCCGCAGGGATCAGCCCTTTGCAAAGATGCTCCGGAAAGATCCCTGGTTTTGGATCCCGCTGCGGGGTAGTCGATCCCAACCACCAGGGCCCAACCAGCGGGTCGGAAAGGAGGGACGGGGGGGGGGCAGTTTTGCAACGCCGCAAGTATTGGGGAAGGGGGAATCCGGGGATCTGCCAAGCCGCGATCGATGGAGGCAAGCAGAGAGGGATCCCCGGGCTGAGCAGGGCAGGGCCGAGGTTGCAGCCAAGGAAAAGGAGAAGGATGCCGGCCGAGGGGGCCCAAGAGGCCCGCCGGGAGAGCCGGGCATGGCGCAGCGGCCTTTCCCCCCCCCCCCCCCCGGCCCACTCACCGAAACTGGGGCGGACGCTGGCGATCTCGGCCATGGCAACCCGGCGGAGGCGCAGAGGCGGCGGGGCGAGGCGCTCCGGAGGCCCCCGAAGCGGCTGCGGTGCTGGAGGATGCTCTCAGGCTCCCAGAGCGATGCAGGAGCGGCCGACTGGTCCTCCGAGCGGCCTCGGCTCCGCCCCTTTCGAACGAAGCCCGGACAAGCGCCGCCCCTTTCGAACGAAGCCCGGACAAGCGCCGCCCCCTTTGGAATGTTTTTTTTTCTTCTTCTTCTTCTTCTTCTTCTTCTTCAAACCAGGATCGCTTTTGCTTGCGCGTTGGAGACGCCTTGGAGAGTGACTGGGCAAGCTGGTCGGGCGGTGGCTTATGGGTCTCTGCGGAGTTTTTTGGGGGTGTGTGTATGTGTGTAATTAATAGCCATTTTTAAAAAGAACTTCTTAATCTCTCCCCCCATTCCCTTCCCAACTTGGTTGGGTTACTGGAGCTATGGCAGAACAAAAAGCCCAGAATTTAACCGAAATTGTTGCAGGACGATGCCGAAAGAGGAAGATTTGGCCTACCGGATTGGGAAATATATCATAGAGCGGCTTATTCTGACCTGGGTTAAACTTTGGAAAAGTGTAAAAAATAAAAGAATGTTAACCTTCGAAGGATATAATCTACAGGCAGGCTGGCTGGCATGCCTTCTTGTGATAAGACAAACAACAAATTCATAGCTATTTTCAAAGGCATAAAATTAGGTAGACCCTACTAAATCTATGGAATAAAACTAAACGACAAATTTACGTTGAAATTTGTCATGCATAAGTGCACCAATGTGCCTGCCTTATTCTTTTTTTTTTCTTATTCGTATCTATGTATTCTTAACTGTTTATACTTATACCTGTTATCTTTTAATCGCTTGACAAAATAAATAAAATAAAAATAACTTGGCTAGCTACATTAGAAGCGTTAATGTACCCATGTTTATTGCCTTGAGGGCAGATTATTACATATGAGGACATGCTAGATGAGAAGGGTGATTTAGAAACAAGACAATAGAAAGATCTGGGATTTGAGATAGAATGGTGGGCCTATTTACAATTACAGTCGAGGTACAAGTAAAGATGAAAGAATGGGGTATCAGCAGACGGAAAACAGGATTAGACATTATTAGGTATGGATGAGAATTTGATTAAAAAAACGTTCAAAGTATTATTAGAATGCAAACTAGAAGAAAAGGTGAAAGAAACAATGTTGGCCTGGATGAAAGACTTTGGATATGGTATAAATTTGGAAGATTGGCAAATTTTATGGGATAGGAATAGAAAAATAACTGACAGCATCATATAAAGAAAACTTGCACAAAAGGCTTTGTAATCCTTGAACTATGGGTTTTGTATTACTGTTGCATTGGCAAACCTAACCCAGGTTTCCCTTTTAACATGCAAATCAAATGCATCTTTCTAATAGCCCTTGTAGTAAAGAACTCTTTTAATCTCTTCCCCCCTCCTGCCCCCCACCTCCGATTGGTTCCTGAGGATTATACTTGGAACTATGGGCTTTGTAGTACCGTTGCACTGGCGAACTAAGATATGTTTTACCTTTAAAGTGCAAACCAGATGCAACTTTCGAATAAGACTATATTGGAAATTGCAACCTGTAAAAATAGATATTTCTCCCTATTGGAAAGAACGGCCCACTGGGAACCGAATTATAGATTGCCTTCTTTCCTCCTGGGTTCTAATGTATATAGCAAGCAGCCCTGCTAAGTATTTAATTAAGGTAGCTGAGCTGAAGAACCCAATAAATCAAAGAAATTGGGGTACCCTGCAATGGGACAGTCTCTTATCTGCTTGCTGCCTCCTTGTCTTATTAAATATGCATTTTATTACTGTATTGTCTTCCATTTGTTTTATCCTGGACCCACATTATGTATTTTATTTTATTGATAAGGCAGCAAGACTAAACAATTAATGAAGTATTCTAATAGCCCTTCGGGGGTTGCATTTAGTAGAGAACATCTTTCATCTTTTTTTTTTTTCCCATCCAGTTTTGTTTGGCTTTAGGGCATTTTCTGACTTTGGGCTTTTAGTTTTGTTTTTAGCTGGGAAGGATGGAAGCATGAAGGGTCTTGCAGATGCTTTTAAGTAAATAAGGATAATCTCACTGAGCTGAAAATCCTACATTTATTACAGCCCTATATGAGGTTCAACGTTCGGCTGAGTCAAGAGCTCGAGGAAGATTTTTAAAAGTCTTGAGGTCCGATATTTTTTTAATTTGGGGCCATGCAAACAAATGGAATAATGAATTGGGGAGAAATGCAGCAAAAATAGTAATAGAAGCCCTTGGGCAATTAAAGAAAAATAATGAATGGCATATTCAGTTCATGGGTCGCATTAAGAAAAAAAAAAAACTTTTTGGGGAGAAAAAAAACCTGCATCCTAAAAGACCTGCGTTCGTGTTTAAAATGGAAAAGCAAATCCTAAATAAACCGATTAATCCCAACGATATTACCAAAATAACCAGTAAATTAAGTCAGCTCGCAGGGAGCCTGTGACGTCAAGGGGCTAGCCCCACCCTCAGGTCACGTGGCCTTTCAAGGTCGGAAAAAACAATCCGCAAAGAACCGGCCGTGCCAACAACCAACATGGCGGCCTTCTCTTCCTTCAGGAAGGTCCTTTCCACTTTTTAAAAAAAAATCTCGCCCTTTTAAAATACTGAAGGGGATTTCGAAAGACGACGCCGACCGTTTTTAACTCTTCCCCGCTCTCCGGCCCTCCTCGAACCCTCCTCGGAGTGAAATTTCCGCCGACCCCTCAGTTTCCCGCGGCCCGCACGAAACATGGCGGAGTTAGCAGGGCCGCTCGGCGGCGCATGCGCGAGCGCGCCTTCTCCCCTTTTACTGACGTCACTTCTACTTCCGGCCAGATAAACGTTTGGGGGGCGCTCCGGATTGGAGGGGGGGAAAATGGCTGCAATGGGCTGCCGCAATCGTGGGGGGATCCCCGGGGAAGATGCTCGGTTAGTTTGGGGGGGGGGGTCCGGTGGAGGTGTGGCCCGATATGGATGGGCCAGAAGGCCTCGCCAGACCCGGAAATCTCCTCCCGCATTTCGGGGTCACCCAACAAGCGATAACCACGACTCCCATCATCCCCAGCTCCAGCTGTGGCTGGGTTTTATGAGGGTCCCTTTCGTCTGTTTGCCAGCCCAGCGTCCTCTAATAGTGCTGGACTACAAAGCCCATCCTAGGGGTCATGCCTCCCTCCCCATTAGAGGAAACCTCCCCTAATCTGCTTCCTGTGGAGGGGGCAAGACCCATAATCCCCAGACACGCATATCTGAGGGTGGTCAAGCCCCTCCACCATTCTCTCCCTTATTTTTTTTTTTTTTTTAGGAGTTCAGGGTTACCTATATTCTCTTGCATTGATAAATAGTGTAATACAGGTAGTCCTCGGATTGCAACATTCCATTTAGTGACCTTCGAAAAAAAGTGATTTATCGGCACGTTTCACCCTTACAACGGCAACGGCCATTGGGATTTACATTAAGATGCTTGGCAACTGACTTGTGTTTATGATGGCCTTGGGAGGGTCACGTGATTTCCTCTTTCCCCCGCTTTTTGGGACCTGTCAGTCAAAGCCAATGGGGAAGCTGAATTCACTTAACAACCGCGTTGCCGACGTAACCACATGCCATGATTCACTTAACCGAGTCACTTAACTAAACTAAAGGTCGTAAAATGGGGGCAAAACTCACTTAATGGATAACCACAATGGGGACCAGAATTTCTGTAGGTTTTCAAAGCAGGCAGGAGGTGAGTCGCGACTGATTTTATGACTTTTTTTTTTTCCTGTGGTGGTTGAAATTCTCTCTCTTTTTTTTGGTGGTCTTTCCAGCGCTCCGTAGGGAAGCCTTTAGCTGCCATGTCCCTCTCCCCCACCATGCTGCCATGCAAGAAGAGGAAAACCACCCGGATGGATTCCTTCTCCGAAGCCGAGGCGCTTCCGACAGAGGCGTCGCCTTCAGGTGGGATCAACCAGCTTGGTGATCACAAAGAGATCGACCCTCCTTTGACTGAAGGGGAGGAATCGATCATTTTATATTTGTGGATGGGCCTTTTTCTATCATCCTCAATTCTCTGGCGTCTGTAAGATCCGCCCTTTCCTCCAGTGGAGACCACCTCAATTTATTTACTTTACTAGCTAGATACCCTTGCTTCATGACAAAACTATTTGGTCGGGCTTAGTTTTTGGGGAGGAAAATAACGGGAGGAAATTTCTGCCTCTGCCTACCAGCATCCATCGGTATTCATTTGGCGAGTGTCCTGTCGGTGTGTGTGAGAGAGTTGAGGGCTGTTTGGAAACTGAAGCAGTATTTACTGTGTGAGCAAGAAGGAGACAGCAAGGAGCCTGGGCGTGGCTTAGCTCAACTGTTCTGTACTAAAGCTGCTTGGTGCTCTGAAACTGAAGCTGAAACTCCTCTGCTTGTGTTTTGCATTTGGAAGAGATTTCTTTCCAGGTGGGGAGGAGGAGTCGAACTCTTTAGCATCAGAGCGTGTTAATAATAATAATATAGGAAATATTGATGATCTGATAGTCATTTGGAAAAATCTTTTCTCAGTGAGCCCCTAGAAGCCAAGAGGAACATGTGCCAAATTTCAAGTTTGTAGGCTTTATGGTTCTGGAGATTTTGTGATAATGTGTGTGAGTGGTCTTTCACTTTTATATATATAGATTTATCAATCAAATTCGTAGAGTCA
Organism: Laticauda colubrina; assembly: GCA_015471245.1. NCBI lineage: Eukaryota > Metazoa > Chordata > Lepidosauria > Squamata > Elapidae > Laticauda > Laticauda colubrina. The sequence continues at coordinate 8,130,279 of BLBF01000081.1, forward strand.
CTCATCTTGCAAAAAACAACAATGTTGGACAGCAGGCAGTAAATCAAATAAAACAACAGGTGTAAAAATCCACCTTAAAAGATTTATTTATCGTGAAATTTCTTTGCCGCCCATTTCGTTTCAACAGCTGTAGAAAACCACCTTAAAAGATGTATTTATTTATCATGAAATTTCTTTGCTGCCTGTCTCATTTCAAAACAAGTCCGGGCAGCCTACAATATAAAAACATTAAAATAATCCAATATAAATATACCCAATCAAATCACAATCTAAACAGAATAAAATAATTGATCTAAGATGAAGAAGTGGGCAACCAGATGTATGAGGCAGGTACATGGTGTTAGCTGTTAGGTAAGTAATAGATGTTATAAAATTATTATAAGGAGATAAATATTATAAAACCAAATAAGAAACTCAAGGCTGAGAAGATAAGAATGACCACCTTAGCAATTGAGCCACCTAAACAATTCTCTGGTTTCCCAGGAGTTCCAGGCCTGATAACATCAATAGACCTTGTGTTTATTTAGTATCTTTTTTCAATTTACTTTTGAAAAATAATCAGATTAACGGGGTAGAAAGTAGAGAAGCTTGGAAAATAACTTTGCGTTTGTTCAAGAATGCAAATTTTCCCCTCTGAAACACGAGTCAGTTCCTCCTTAGTTTATGATACAAAGTTTGACTTGTGACTCTTCTGAATAAAATAAAATAAATGGTATTTTCATTGTTTTTTTCCTGTTTTTTTTTCCCAAGATGGCCCCTTTTTGCCCAAGCCAGAGATGGAACAGGAGGAAGGAGAAGTTTTCCCAACTATGAAATCCCTAGGGGACACGCAGAGGGTCGAACCCCTTCAAGAACTAAAGGAGGAATCTGAGGAAACTAGACTTTTTATTTCAGTGGGTGAGTAACAAAGAGGCCAAATTCCCCAATATTTTTGTAACTGGAGTAGATTTTATGTATAGTTCTTGAGTGATGGAATGGAATAGAATAGAATAGAATAGAATAGAATAGAATAGAATAGAATAGAATAGAATAGAATAGAATAGAATAG
>BLBF01000081.1:8141303-8159964 GCA_015471245.1 Laticauda colubrina
ATCTATCTATCTATCTATCTATCTATCTATCTATCTATCTATCTATCACTTTTCAGATGTTTTTAAGGCATAGAAGCCTGAAACTGGTGATTTCACTGACTCTCCTCTCTCTTTTGTGTCCCGCAGAGAAAGAAGTGAATGAGCTAATGGAGGAGCTGTTCGAAACGGTAAGTCCTTCCATTGGAGCGAATCCAGGAAAGTCCCTAGTACTCAAGGAAGCCATCCCTTCTTCCTTTCTTGTAAAAACCTCAGCCTCCTTGAACTTTACAAGATGCCTGCTTGTAAACTCAATTATCCCAAAATCAGTTTCAGGATGAAATTGGCTTCCCCAACCTGGAGGATGATGGGCTGGAGGACGAAGAGGGCACTGCTGAGGCCCGGCCCAATTTTAATACTCCTCAGGTGCTCAGGTAAGGACAGCATCACCTGCCCTCTTATATTCATCAATGTTTTAACAGACAGGTGTCCATCAAACAGGATAAGTGGGGCCGTTTCTCCTTTCCTTCCTTGCTTCTAGAGGAAAACTTTGCAGGTGGCCCTTGATTTACATTCACAAATAGCAGAATTTCTGTTGCTAAACAAGACCATTGTCAAGTGATTTGCTCTCAATTTTAGGATTAGGAATATTCCTTACTAGCTGGATACCCATGCTTTGCTACAAAAGTATGTGATGGGGCTTCACAAAAGTATGTGATTGGGGAGAAAAACAAGGGAAGAAAAATTCTGCCTCTGCCTACCAGCATCCAATTCATCTGACTAGCATCTAGTCAGCGGGTGAGAGAGTTGAGGGCCGTTTGGAAACTAAAACAGTTTTTGATGTGTGAGCAAGAAGGAGACAGCAAGGAGCCTGGTTGTGGCTTAGCTTAACTGTTCTGGACTAAAGCTGCTTGGTGCTCTGAAATTGAAACTGAAACTGAAACACCTCTGCTTGTGTTTTGCATTTGGAAGAGATTTCTTTGCAGGTGGGGAGGGGGAGTAGAACTCCTTAGCATCAGAGCGTGTTAATAATGATAATAATATAGGAAATACTCTAAATGCTCTGAGGGTCATTTAGAAAAACCCTTTCTTAGTGAGCCCCTAGAAGCCAAGAGGAACATATGTGCCTTATGGTTCTGGAGATTTTGTGATGATGCGTATAGTGGTATTTCGCTTTTATAGATATAGACTAGCACTTGTGGTCGGTCGGTGGGCAAGCAGTGGCCTTCCACCTTTCACTGAACTTCAACTCCCAGAATGCCTCGCTGTTGGCAAGATACGCTGGGAGTTGAAGTTCCACACAGCTTTCCTGGCTCTGTGCTGATCTATGTGGAGAGGGCTGAGGTCTCCATATCTGTGGGGCAGGGGGCCTAAAAGGAACGGCAACCCTGTTTGGGAAGGGAGATAGAGTAAAATCGGCTGGGCCTTGCCACCCCTTCTGAACTGAGCAGTATCAGAAGCGGATGGCAAGATCATCTCTGCCTAGCTACAAGCAGGGAACCAGGTGCAAAGAAATACACAATTCCTCAGCTCACGACCACCAGCGAGCCCTCCCAAATTTCCGCTGCTAAGCAAGACAACCTGTTAAGAAAGTTTCGCTCCATCGCGTGCGAGAGAAGCCTTTCAAGGCGCTGTCCTTCCCAACACACAACATCCCTCCCCCAGAAGTTGAGCATTGACACAATCATAGCTTTAAAGCCATGTCTTGCAAAGAGGAAGATGGGCTTGGGAATGCCAGTCCAGCTGGGGACGATGAGAGTTGCAGTCCAAAGGCTGACATGCGGAGGGAGAAAGACATGCTGTAAAAGCAGAGGGGGGGGGGGGGAGCAAGAGAGAAAAAAACGTATTTTCAAATTTTGGATAAAGGCTCGGAAAGACAGAATGATGTTTTAGCACCTTAAAATATTTAAAATGAAAATAAAACATTGAATGAGGTTTCGGGGGAACCCCTGTGTCAGGGTGTCAGATTTCCAAGTGATGAAATCCATTTTTTTAAAAAAGCGCAAAGTCCATCTTTCAAAAAGATTTATTTAGGAAAGCAGATCTGACACAACCCGGAATTACCCCGCAATATTACAAGTTAGAAACAACCCCCATAAGTCACATTCTCCAATAGAAGTAATTCAACGTTGCTTGATGTCATAAATCTCCACCTCAAGGTGCCCAAGCAAGGACAGCTCGTTTTCCCACGGGAAGAAGAATCACCTAGCCTAAACATCTCTCTTTATCTCCACTCCTGCCCCCTTAGGAATGTATTAAGCCCAAAACCCTTCCCCTCATGACTACCACAGAGAAAGTAAGAAAAAGAATATATACTAAGACTAACTAAAATAGCTACACTTATGTCAATTGCAGGCTTGACACGGGTCCAGCCATTACCCTAATCATGAGCCTTCGAAAGAATCCAAAATATTTATTAGGAGCAACATGTCGGCATATATATGAAGCCAACTCTTGCCACACGTAATTTACGGTCACCTGTGACCCTGTTTCCCCCCTCCTCCCTTGAGTATGTCATAAATCAGATTCTCCAAGTTCACAGGCTGGGTGTCATCAATCCCATTCTCCAATGAAGGATTTTCTCGGGCAAAAGATCTGGTAGCCTAAGCTACAATCTTTGCAAGATAAGCATGGAATGTACTTCTGTTTTTTATTGCCGTACTACTCCTTCAGATTTTTGCCCCCTCTCCTGCTCATGAACTCTGAAACAGGCATAGGAACAAAACCTATACATTAACAAAATCCATTGCATACAAAGAAAACCAGTACAAGTTGTTTTATCATTAGCATTTAGCCCCAACCAGATTGCAAAAATGTACCTGAATTTGAATCCTAACTGCTGGAAATGTAAACAGGCACAAGGTACCTACAATATTTCTATGTATGGTGGCTTTGCCTGGAAATTAAAAATATTGGATCAAAATACAAAAATGGTCAAATGAAATCACACACTGCCAAACTGAACTGAAGCCTGAACTGTTTCTTCTAGGGATTATTAAAGGAAAATACCCTAAAAAGATTAAATATTCGATTATACATATTACTACAGCAGCGAGTATGAGTTTGTCTCTGCAGAAACAGATAAACTTACGATAGAATTAAATAATAAGGATGACTCAGAATATTATTCAATTTGGGATCATTGGTATCAATGGATAGAAAATAGGAATACAAAATACAGTACATAGATTAAATTAGAATAAGATATAAATTCTGTATATGTATATGATTAATTAGAAATATCTAAAAACATGGTTAAGATTTTTGTACTGTCAAGGAATGACGGTGAATCGTCATGTTGAGTTGACATCCTGCCCTAGAAGGACCCTGGTTCTCCAAGGAGGGAGACAATGCCGGGCAGGTGGGAGGGGGTCCCCCTGAACCTACTACCCCCCAGCCCCATCTTTACCTCCTTGGTGCAGGTTTGAAGAACCCCTGGCCAACCTGCTGAATGAGCAGCATCGGACAGTGAAGGAGCAGCTGGAGCAGCTGCGGGTGAAGAAGTCCACCATCAAGCTGCCCCAGGAGATGGAGAGGTCCAAGCTGCGGAACGAGAAGGCAGCTCAGACCCTGGCGCTGGATGCTGGGCAGAGGAAGAGGCTGCAGCAGCAGATGCAACAGGTTGGATGTTCGCTGCCTTGGGCCTGGTTCTCATTGGAGAGTGCCCTCCAACTCCAGGTGGGTGGTTTTGGGGACGGGTGGGGGGGTGCTGACCACTGACCTTCTCTGCCCAACCGTTCCAGCACGTGCAGCTTCTGACCCAGGTTCACCTCTTGTCCAGTTGCAACCCGAGCCTGAGCACCGAGGCCAGCACTTCCCGGCTCTTCCTGGTAATTTCTGACTTTTGAGAGGGAATAAGTGAGCCCCTCTTCTTTGTTGTTCTCCATCTTCTCTATCTTTTTATCCTTGACTTCTCCATCCTGCTCTCTCTCCTCCATCTTCCCCTTCTCCATCTCCTCCTCTTTGTCCTTCTTTTCCACCTTCTCTTCTCCATCTTCTCCTGTCCTTCTTGTCTGTCTTTCCCTCCATCTTCTCATCCTCATCTAGTTCCATGTCCTCCATCTTCTTATCTTTCATCTCCTCCTTCACCATCTTCTCTTCTTCTCCTTGTCCTCCATCTCCTCTTTCGTCTCCTCTTTCATCTTCTCTCCTCCTTGTCCTCCATCTTCTCATCCTCCTCATCTGTTTCCATTTCCTCCATCTTTTCCTTCCTCTCCATCTTTCCCTTTTCCATCTTCTTTCTCCTCCTCCTCTGTCTTCCCCTTCTCCATCTGCTCCTCTTCCTCCTTCTTTTCCACCTTGTCTTCTCCATGTTCTCCTCCTCCATTTTCCTGTCCTCCTTCTTGTCTGTCTTTCCCTCCATCTTCTCATCCTCCTCATCTAGTTCCATGTCCTCCATCTTCTTATCCTTCATCTCCTCCTTCACCATCTTCTCCTCTACCTTCTCTTCTCCTTGTCATCCATCTCTTCCTCTTTCTCCTCCTTCTTCATCTTCTCTTCTCCTTGTCCTCCATCTTCTTACTCTTCTCCATCTTTTTCTTCTTCTCCAACTTTCCCTTCTCCATCTCCCCTTTCTCCTCCTTCTCCTCCTCCTCTACTTTCATATCCTCCATCTTCTTCTTTCTCCATCTGCTTCTCCTCCATCTTCTCCAACCTCCTCATCTGTCTTCTCCTTCCATTTCTCCTCCTCCTCCTCCTCTCTTTGTCTTCCCTTCCTCCTTGTCTGTCTCTTCCTCCCCCTCTTCCTTCTGCTCCTCTTCAATCTTCTTCTCCTCTTTGTCCTTCTCTGTCTTCCTTTTCCTTGTCTTATCTCCTCCTTATCTTTCTTCTCCTCCTCCTCCATCTTGTCCTCCATCCTCAGGCTGGACTGAAGTCCCATTTTTCTCAACTTGGGCTGAGAAATGGAGGCACGAATCCAGCTGGGAATACCTGCCCTGTTTGCTTGAACCTTCTCCGATCCTTCCTTCTCCCTCCGGCATGATTTTCAGCCTCTTTTTCTTCTTTCCGCTCCCCCAGAATGAGTTGGAGAGCTTTGCCCAAAGCTCCCTCGTCCTCAGCCAACCTTCCAGCCCCGCATTCCAGACCTCTTTCCAGCCTTTCAACCTGAAGGACTCTCTGCAGCTGATCAAGGATTTCCATGCTCACGTCAAGGTCGAGTGGAGCCCCCGCAAAGCCGTCAAAAAGAACAGTGAGTCCACCCATCCCTCTCTTAATTGTAAATAAGATTGGGAGGGTAAGGAAGACGGGAGAGGCTTTTCCTCACATTGTACCTCTTTAAAAAACCCGGGCCAAAAATCCACAGGCAGTCCTCGACTTACGACTGATCATTTCTGTCGCTAAGTGGGCCTATCTATTCGGTGCATTTGTCCCGGTTTTGAAGACCTTCCTTGCCCCCGTTGTTAAGTGAATCAATTAGGAAAACAGTTGTTAAATGAATCTGGCTTCCCCATGGGTTTTGCTTGTGGGAAGAAATCACGTGATCCCTGCGGGGATGGGACGGGGGGAGGAGACACTGCAGCCGTCATAAGTACGAGTCAGTTGCAAGGAAGGAATTAAAAATTGATTTCTTCTATTCCTCCTTCTCTTCCACCTCCTCCTTCTCCTCCTCGTCGTCTTCTCCTCCTCCTCCTCCTCCTCCCTCCTCCTCTTCTTCTCCTTTCTCCTCCTCTTCTTTTCTTCTTCTTCTTCCTCCTCCTCCTTCTCTCTCTCTCTCTCTTTCGATTCTTTTAGTGAGTGACTTTGCTTGCTTGCCCAAACAAGTGGCCTGGATCCTGGCCACGCGGAGAGTTTTCTTGTACCCAGAGCTGCTCCCCACCTGCTCCTTCAAAGCCAAAACACCCAGGGACAAGATTGTCTTCACCAAAGGAGAAGATAAGTAGGTGCATCCGCCTCTTATGTGTCCATCCTCTATTGTTCCCTTTCCAAGGGTGGGATTCAGCTGGTTCACCCTGGTTTAGGCGAACTAGATGTTTACACCTGGTTCACCGAACCAGTAGTTGAAATGGCCGGCTGGCCCCACCTGCCTCACCACTCCCAGGAGTCTCCACGTGGGCCTTTTTGGAGACAGGTAAGTGCAGGATCTGCGCGGAGGCTCTGGGAAGGCGGAAAACAGGCCTCCTGTGTCAAGACCGTTTGGCAATACCTTTATGAGACAATCCAGGAGCAACACACAGCACACAGAGACGTAGATGTTAACAGTGGTTAATATACAACAAGCATACACAGACAATATACACGTGGTGGCAAAATACATTTACAAGCAAGCTTTTCTTCTTCTTAACACACACGGAGAACTTCTGCACTGAATACTGGTCACAAGGAAAAAGAACCACTCCCTTTAATGCCTTTTATATACATCCCTCTTAAGGGGAACTTTACTCTCCAGCCTTAAAGGGAAATAACCATGCTCTGCTGAATCACTTTTGTTAACATCAGCCAGACTTACATCAGCTTCATAGCATCGTGCAGCTACTCACTGCTGGTCAGTTTCAAAATCTTAATGCTTTAACGTTCCGGAAGTCTGTAAACAGGCCTGTTTCCAGCTTCCAGAACCTGGGGGAGACTGTTTTTGCCCTCCCAGAGTCCTGAGGGAAGCCTCCAGACTCTGGAGAAGGCAAAAAATGACCCTCCTGGAAGTTCCAGTAGGCCATGCCCACCATGGCCATGCCCACCCACCAACCGGAAAGAGAACTGGTTACTGGGATTTTGGACTCCCACCCCTGTCCCTTCCTAACTCGCTTTACCCTTCTTTGTTTCAGCTTGTTAGCCCTGGGTCTCAAGCACTTCGAAGGCACTGACTTCCCCAAGCCCCTCATCAGTAAGTACCTTCTGACCACCAAGACGGCCCACCAGCTGACGGGACGGATCAAGAACCGAAATATGAACCGGGTTCCCGACAACATCATCCGGGTGAGTTTCCACCCAAACCTTCTTTTCTGGAGAAGCTTCATTAAATTCAACCATGGTCTGTTGACGGGGGCTCACTTTCTGGAGAATCTCCATCTTCCACATCATTTGGGTTCTCCCAAAAATGCTTTTTTTTGTTCAAGAGTCAACTGGACCTTTCTTGGTTTTTCTTTTGAAGATGTTTTGCTTCTCATCCAGGAAACTTCTTCAGCTCTGGATGGATGGTGGGGAATGGAAGGATTGATATTCCTTGTAAGCAACTGGTCATTTGCATCCTTTTTAGAGAGGCGTTGAGGCCACTCGGAGGTTTATCTGTGTCCTCAGGGTCACCTGAGCCTTCTCCACACCCATTTGCACTACTCAAGGTGACCCTGAGAGGACACAGATAAACCTCCGAGTGGCCTCAATGACTCTCTAAAATGGATGCAAATGACCAGTTGTTGCAAGAAGTATAATCCCACTCATCCAAGGTCATGGTTGTCCCAAAGGTTTTTTTTTTTTTTTTCAATAGGCAATTGGATTTTCTGGTTCTTTTGAAGACGTTTCGCTTCTCATCCAAGGAGCTTCGTCAGCTCTGACTGGATGGTCGGGAACGGAAGGATTGATACTCCTTGCAGACAGCTGGTCGTTTGCATACTTTTAGAGGGTTGTTGAGGCTACTTGGAGGTTTATCTATACCCTCATCTCTCTTCTTATCTTGTGGAAATGCATGGCACAACATGGGAGAACAAACCCACCAGGATGAGATTCAGCAGCCCATCTGCATTTGAAAGAAAAAAGTGGCTTTTTCTAAGACAGCAAAATCCACATTTTGGACAGAGCTGGCGTGGAAGAGGAGGTCCAAGAGGCCATCCAGGTCAAAATTGAACAGAGGCAGGGATACGGCATTGTCTATCTCCTGTCTATAACACAATCCTTTCAGCAGCTCCAAGAAAGCTCCACACCCTAGTTATACCACTCAGGTGACCTAAGGACTCAGGTAAATCTCCAAGTGGCCTCAACAACCCTCTAAAGGAATGCAAATGACCATCTGTCTGCAAGGAGGATCAATCCTTTCATTCCCCACCATCTGGTCAGAAGCTGAAGAAGCTTCTTGAATGAGAAGTGAAACATCTTCAAAAGAAAAACCAGAAAGTCCAATTTCCTCTTGAAAAAAACATCTTTGGGACAATCAGGATCTGGATGACTGAGGATTTATATTCCTTGCAGGCAGCTGGTCATTTGCATACTTTCTTAGAGAGTCATTGAGGCCACTTGGAGGTTTATCTGTGTCCTCTCAGGGTCACCTTGAGTCATGCAAATGGGTGTGAAGAAGGCTCAAGTGAGCTTGAGGACTCAGATAAACCTCCAAGTGGCCTCAGCGACTCTCTAAAAAGGATGCAAATGACCAGCTGCCTTGCAAGGAGTATCAATCCGTCCATTCCCCACCATCCAGTCAGAGCTGAAGAAGCTTCATGAATGAGAAGCGAAACTTCTTCGAAGAAAAAAGAATATCCAGTTGCCTCATGAAAAAAAAGCACCTTTGGGGAAATCATGATCTTGGATGACGGAGGATCTCTATAGACTTTTAACTGCAGCGATTCACTTAACAACAGTGGCCAGAAACGTCGTCACTGAGGCAAAAGCTCATTTGACCGATATCTCGCTTAGCCGCACAGCAATCCGGGGCTCCGTCGTGGTCGTAATTTGAGGACTTGCCCCTCTGTGGATCATGAGGGAAGGTCAGAAGCCTGACAGATCGTTCTTTTATCAGTTCTTCCCCTCAAATTTTCCAGTACTATAAAACCACGAAGCAGCTTCCGGTTTTGCCCCGTCTTTGCGAGGAAATTCAACCCGGTGATTGGAAACCGCCTGCGGGACAGGAAGAGCAGCGCTTGCCCTTCTGGTTAAAGGTAAATTCTGGGGATTGAGTGGGGGCGCAAGTGTATCACCTGTGAGACTTTGCTTCACAATTGTGTTGCGTCACAATGTATTTTCCTGCTCCATGTACAGTCGTAAGTCGAGGACGGCCTGTTGTTATTAGACAGGCATTAAAAATCCTTGAGGGAAATCTCTAATTCTGGTTTTCTTGCGCTTTCTCTCCATCTCCATCTCCATCTATCCATCTCTTTATTCATCACTCTATCCATCTCTTTATCTATCCATCTCTATCCATCTCTCTATCTCCATATATGCATCTCTCTCCATCTCTCCCTCTCCATCTCTCTATCTCTCCATCTTTCCCTCCATCTCTCTCTTTCCTTCTATCCATCTCTTTATCCATCTCTTTCTATCCATCTCTCTCCGTATATGCATCTCTCTCCATCTCTCCCTATCCATCTCTCTCTCCATCTTTCTTTCCATCTCTTTCTTTCCATCTATCCATCTCTCTCCATCTATGCATCTCTCTCTTCCCATCTCTTATCTCTCTCTCCATCTCTTTCAATCTATCCATCTCTCTCTCCATTTCTCTCTCCTCATCTCTTATCTCCATCTCTCCATCTCCCTCTCCATCTGTACATCTATCCATCTCTCTCTCTCTCCATTGAACCATCTCTTATCTCCCTTTCTCTCCATCTATCCATCTCTCTCTACATCTCTATCCCTCTATCAGTCTCTCTCCATCTATCTTTCCATCTGTCCATCTCTCTCCATCTCCCTCCCTCCATATATCCAACTTCTAGAATCCATCCCACCTGACCTCTGGGGATAGATGCTTGGTCTTTTTTTATCTTAACTGTATTTTATTTTATCATGAAAAGGTCAAATGGAAAAAGAGAAAAATAAACAAAGCAGCATTAAGAACAATGACCTAAAATGAGCATACAACAAAAAAGGGAAATAAATTTATAGCGAATAAATTTAACTTTTAACGTACAGAATCCACCCCGGCTGGGACGCTGAAAAAAAGAACTTTCTTGCTCTGATGTGGGCCTTGAAAATTCACTCTCTCACACACAACACAAACCCAAGGTTCTTTTATTCCCCCCCCCCTTAACACAACCCACACATAAACACCTATTTCACACACACCCTTCTTTTTCTCCTCTTTCTCCCAGGCCAGCTTGCCCTCCATCCAAGAGGCCATAGAGCAGCAGCAGCGTGCTAGAGCGGCCTCCCTAGGCCCCGACGCGGACACCAAAGCCGGGGGCGAGTCGGCCGATCCCGCCAACCCCGAATGCCCTCTGCGCATGCCTGAGGGCCTCCAGCTCATCCTGAGACCCCTGAGCAGCCGCTTCTGCCGCCGAATCTGGCGGTGGCAGCGTCCAGCCACCGCCAAACCCTTCCTGGTCCAACCATGTTTGACCCCGGCCGGGACAGGCAGCTTCCTCAAAATGAGCACCAAGCAACCCCTGCCTGCTGCAGCAGCGGCCCTGGGCAAATTGGCTCATGTCTCCCCCTTGCCCCAACCCACCTCGCTGGTCCAGCCGTTGTCGGCCATGCCCCACTTGAATCTGCCCACCTCCGCCCTGGGCCACGGCCCACCTTTTGCGCTGCGAGGCGTCCTCTCCGCTCAGCCGGCAGGACCCTGTCCGTGTTTGGCCCCCACAGTGCCCCCCAACGTGGTCTCTTCCCTGCCGGTCGCTTTCCAGCCCAAAATGATTCTCCCGGCTCTCCCTGCCAGCCGCGTCCGCAAGGTTTCTGTCCCGAGGGGGTCCCAGAAAAAGAAGACCCCCAAAGTGGCTCCGTTGCTGAAGGCGGTGCCAGTGCTTCATCCAGCCCCGGTCATCTTCACCGTTCCCGCCGGGACAGTCAAAGTCTTGGGCCTCGCCAACGGCTGCAATGTGCTCCAGCCTCTTTCCGCCACAGCCCAGGCGGTCTCGGCGCCCCAGTCCATCCCCATCACCACCCTGCTGGTCAACCCCACGCCTTTCTCCTGCCCACTCAGCCAGCCAGTGGCAGCTTCTTCACCCTCTGCCCTTCCTTTGGTGGTCACCTCCAATTCAGGCCCTCCCCCGGCATCCACGCTGACCAAAGATGCGGAGAGGTGTACTCTGCCGGTCAGCAAAATGGCGCCCGGTGGGAATACTCCAGACCCTGGGAAGGCCAGCCCCAAAACGGGCCCAGGAGAAGCCGGTGGCCTGTGGTCCTCCGAGCTTCCCTCTGGGGTCCAGGCAGAACTTCCTGTCCAGGGTTACGTGGGGGGGGGGAGAGGTCTTGGGCCCTGTTCCTTTCTCCCCCATGGCGGAGTTAGGAGATTTGGTCAAGGTGGACTCAGACGCCTCGAAGGAAATACCCTCTCCAGAAGCAGCCCCCATCCCCCCAAATCCATCTTCGGAAGGCTCCCCGATGAAAGGCGAGCTGGTTTTGGGCCTCGGGCAGGGCCTGGAGGTTGAGCCGGCCTCAGGGGTCAGGAAGGCGCTGAAGGAAGGGCAGAGCCAACCGGGCTGCCAGGAGGAGCAGGAGGAGGAAGAGGAGGAACAGGAGGCCACCAACTCAACAGGGCCACAAGCGGCCGAAGGAGGAAGTCACGCTTCCCCTGCCAACACTGTCGGCAGCTCCGTGGCGGATACCGGCAGCTCCTCAGGAAAGGGGGAGGAAGTGGGGAACCGCCCCGAAGGGACGGCTTCGTCCGGCCAGGAGGGAGGAGGCGAAAAAGACGGTCTGGAGGAAGAGGAAGAGGAGGATTTTGATGATTATATCCAGGACGAGGAAGATGAGATGTCTTCGGCTTCCGAGGAATCAGTGCTCTCGGTGCCAGAACTTCAGGTAAGACCAGGCTGGGATTCCTGAATTATCTTGACCCTAATCTTAGGTCTTTTAGAAGAGACTGGACAGCCACTGAAATGGGATAGGGTGTCCTTGAGCAGAGGGTTGGACTAGAAGACCTCTGAGGTCCCTTCCAACTGTTATTCTGCTATCCTTCCTTTTCTTTTTCCTTCCTTTTCCCTTTCCCTTCCTCACTTTTCTTTTTCCTTCCCTTCCTTCCCTCTCCTCTCCTCTCCTCTCCTTTCTTCTCCATCACTGGAGGATTTTAAAGAGAGACTGGACAGCCACTTGTCTGGAATGGGATAGGGTCTCCTGCTCAAGCAAGGGGCTGGACTAGAAGACCTCCCAGGTCCCTTCCAGCTGTGTTCCAATTGATTGATCTGGCACCAAGCTTTTAATTGGTCAGATACTCAAACACTTTAAGCCTCCTTTAAGCCTCTTCATAGATTTCATCGCAAGATGTTCTTGAGGGAAAAGTCAAAGTTTCACTTGTAATTGTCTTCATTTGGAGGGACGAGTAAGGGGGTGCAGGGCAAAGTGGGGTGGGGGGCATCTTGGATCGGCCCCTGATCCCACAATGATTGGGATGTGCTCTTGGGGTTCTTCAGGAGACCATGGAAAAGCTGACCTGGTTGGCATCCGAGAGGCGGCTGAGCCAGGAAGGAGATTCAGAGGAGGAAAACTCGCAGGAAGAGAACTCAGAGCCGGAGGAGGAAGAGGAGGAGGAGGAAGAAGGGGAAGGAGAACCTCTGGAGACCCAACAGAAGGAGGACGAAATGGCCAATGAAGTTGTGGGCCCAGGAGACGGGCCAGCTACCTCTCTCGCCTCAGCCTGCACCCCGCCGACAGTGGAGACCAGCAGCAGCCCTCCAGGTGGGCTTCCTTAAAAATTTTTGTGTTTTTCCCCCTCTCGAAATAAAGACAAGGAGGCATAAATTACCCCCCCAAAAATGAACAAGACTGATATTTGGAAAGGAAGAGATATGGCCCCATTTGCTCAGTTGATAGAAGACCTGATTAGAACAGAGTGGCACTCTTGCCTCACAATCAGCAGGCTGTGGGTTCAATCCTAGGTAGAAGCAAATATTTCTCTCTCTCTGGGCACAGTGAGAATGTATCATCCATCTGCTGATCAAAACTCCTCATTGGTGACAGGAAGGGCATCTGGCCAGTCAACCCTCAGCTCCATTAAGTTGCCCATACTCCACCCATCGTTAAAAGAGGATGATGATAGAAGACCTGATGAGAGAGAGGGGGAGAGGGAGAGAGAAAGTGAGTTTGCATTAGATCAATGTTTCTCAACCATGGTAACCTGAAGATTATGGACTTCAACTGGTTTGTGGCCAGCTTTCCTCCAAAGTGCAGTCGGACAACCAACCATGGTTATTGCTAGACTATTTGTAGCTCAGGGTTGTAATGAGGGGTCCTTGGTGCTCTCTGAGCTTGGTGGTTTCCTTGCAGACATTTCATGATCCAACTAAGTAACATCATCAGTGCTAGAACGGAAGTGGGGTTTGTGGAGACGAGGAGGACTGTGGGGTGCATGTTACTCTCTGAATTTGGTGGTTTCCTTGCAGATGTTTCATGACCCAACTAGGTAACGTCATCAGTGCTAGAAAGAGGTAGTGTTTGTGAGGAGGAGGAGGAGGAAGACTGTAGGGTCCTAGGGCTCTCTAAGCTTTGTGGTTTTCTTGCAGACGTTTTGTCATGCTCCTGTTCAAATCTGCTTCCAAGGGGGAAGTCAAGCAGCTGACAGAGTGGGAATGTGGCTCTGTTGGCTGTGGAAGAAATGGGAATGGCACAGTCTGGCTGGGCAGAGCAGGGGGAATTTAGAGGCAGATCCAGGCCCAATCCCTCTTCATCCTAGGGCATGCAGAGAGGAACGGAGAAGGGAGCAACGTGGGTTGCATGGCTTACGGGGAAGGAAGGGCCCTGATTCCCTCCGGCTGCCTTGTCTTAGGAGAGAACCCCAAGGCCACCACCAAGAGCCGGGCATCCCAGCGAGCCCGGGCCAAGAGGGGGCGGGGTCGCACCAGCAAAGATGCCTCCAAGCTCCTCCTCCTTTACGATGACGACATCCTGGAGAGAGATCCACTGCGCGAACAGAAGGACTTCGCTTTCGCCCAGGCTTACCTGAACAGGGTAAAGAAAACCATGTCTTAAGCAGTTGAAAGGCTGGGGCAGGAGGTAAGGAAGCCCACATTCGAGAGCTGCTGCGGGGTGGGTCCTTCGCTCCAGCACCTGCCGGGTAGAGGAAAGGGCATCCCTATGGTGATGTTACTGGCTAATTCTTTCAACCCAGGAGTGCTTTTGTGCTTCTGTCATGCATAAAATAGAGAATAGAACAGAATAAGAATGAATAGAATAGAATAGAATAGAGAATGGAATGGGGTGGGATGGAATAAGAATAGCATAGCATAGAATGAGGAAGAGGAATGGAACAGAATGGAATATATTTTTTAGAAAATAGAATATTGGAATAAAGAATAGAATAGAAATAGAATAGAATAGAAGAATAGAATAGAATATAGTAGATAGAAATAGAATAGAATACAATTAGGAAAGGATGGGATGGGATAGAATAGAACAGAATATAGAATAAAATAGAATTTAGGGGATAGAAATAGAATATAGAATAGAATATAGGACAGACTATAGAATGGAATAGAATATAGAATAGAATATAGAATAAAATAGAATAAAATTAGGAAAGGATAGGATGGGATGGGATGGGATCGGATAGAATAGAACAAACTATAGAATAAAATAGAATATAGAACAGAATTTCTGCTCCTGCTTGTCGTCGTAGGTCAAGGACCTCATGTACCCATTGCTGGAAACCCCAATAGAGATCTTGGCGACTCCACCCCCACCTACTAGCGCTAATTCTTGGCTTTCCCCCAAAGGTACGCGAAGCCCTACGCCTCGTTCCAGGCAAATACGAAGAATTTCTCCGCAACATTTACGAGTTTGAGAACAATTTGCAGAAGCAGACGGCCGTTGATCTCTATGCCCGGCTCCGAATCCTCCTCCAGGACTGGCCTCAACTCTTGACCGACTTCGCAGCCTTTCTGCTGCCCGAGCAAGCTCTGGAGTGCGGACTGGTGGGTCAGCTGGAGGAAGCATGGGCAGCTCAGCTTGGCAAGGGGGGGGGGGATTGAGGGAGGGGAGGAGAGAGAGAGGATGTCTGGGATCCACATCCGGGCTCCGTCTACTTCAGGTAGCCCTTGACTTAGCAACAGTTCGTTCCAAGTTACGACGGCCCTGAAACAAAAAGATTTTGGACTGTTTTTCACACTTACGATCATTGTAGCATCCCCCGTGGTCCCGTGGTCAAAATTCAGACACTTGGCAACTGTGATGACCCAAAGGGGCGTGGCACAAAGGCAACATAGTCAGATCATCAGTAGGAGTCCCTTTATTAGCTCCAACTTTGACCCCAATATCCTGGTACCTTCTGGGCTGGAGAAAAACTCTCCCAGGAACAGCCTTTAGCTGCAGAGAATCAAGTCCAAAACATGGTCAACAAAAACTGTAACTTAAAGTCCAAACAAGGCAAAATGAGATAATGAGTCTGGCAGGGCAGGAGAAGGAATTCCAGATGAGAAGGCACGGCAATAACTCAACCTGGTTGGGAAGACACCAGGAACACAGATAAGCAAAGTCAACACAAGATAAATTCAGTTTGCTCCTGGCAGCTGTTGCACTCAGCTTGCATCTCTTTTAAACTCTCATTTCCAGCTGTGGCTAATGAAGGGAATCAGGGCCCTTTCCTCCCCCATAAGCCATGCAGACCACGTTGCTCCCTTCTCCATTTCTCCCTGCATGCCCTAGGATGAAGAGGGGGTGGACCTGGGTCTTCCTCTGAACTCCCTCTCCCTTGTTCTACCTCATCCCTGCTCTGCCCATCCGGACTTTGCCTTTGCCCAGTTTCCTCCATAGCCAACGTTCCCAGCAGACGTCACACTCTGCTTGCATCTCTTTTAAACTTTTTTTTCTTCTTTTCCATTCCACCAGTTTGAGGAACAGCAGGCCTTTGAGAAGAGCCGGACGTTCCTTCGGCGCTTGGAGATCTGTTTTGCTGAGAACCCATCCCACCATCAGAAGATCATCAAGGTGCTGCAGAACTGCACGGACTGTGTACCCCAAGAGATCATGGAAGTAAGGCATTTTCTGTCCTCTCCTTCGTCCTCTTATCACCTCCGGCACTGATGAGGTAACCTAGTTTGGCAGGGAAACGCCCACAAGGAAACCACCAAGCTCAGGGAGCACCAAGGATCTCACAGCCTTCCTCCTCCTCTCTGCAAACCCCTGCTCCCTTCTAGCACTGATGATGTTCCCTAATTGGGTCATAAAATGTCAGCAAGGTAACCACCAAGCTCAGAGAGTACCAAGGACCCCACAATCATCATCATCATCATCTCCTCCTCCTTCCTCCTCCTCCTCCATCATTATTATCTTCATCTTCTCTCCTCCTCCTCATCCTCTCCACAAACCCCACCTCCTCCTAGCACTGATGATGTTCCCTAGTTGGATCATGAAATGACTGCAAGAATATGCAGGCAAAAACAATAAAGTCATTTTTTTTTTTGCACTTTGTGACTTCCAAACCATTTTCTCCCCACCCAAGCAGATGCTTCTCTCCCCACTGATGCTGTAGTTTGCTTGCTTTGCTCCTTTTAACCACTTTGAACCCCTGGATTTAGCTGAAGAACCAGATGTGGCAGCTGCTGAAAGGACACGATCACCTCCAGGACGAATTCTCCGTCTTCTTCGATCACCTGCGTCCCTCAGCCAGCCGTCTGGGGGACTTTGAAGAAATCAATTGGACGGAGGAGAAAGAATATGAGGTGCGGGTCTCCCATCCCCTCTTCCGGTCTTTTCTGGGAAGGAGAATAGATTGGGACAGATGTGGAAGTCGGAGGTTCTGCTCCTCTCACCTGGTGGGAGCACACCTGGACCTACGGGAGGTAACCGGCCATCTTTGCCTTTCCCCTTCCAGTTTGATGGGTTTGAGGAAGTCTCACTTCCCGACATGGAGGAAGAGGAGGAGCCCCCCAAAATCCACGCTGCCTCGAAGAACAAGAGACGGAAGGAGTTGGGGAGCCAGAATGCTGAGAAGGTGAAAATCCAGCCCCATGTTTTTTCAAAGCCCCAACCTTGCCAGGAACGTTGCTTAGTTGCTTAGATGCCTTCACAGGTGGAAGTCCACATTGCCCTAGCTTTGAACCCTGGGTGGTGAAGGTTTTAGGTCTTGAGGGGTCCGTAGGTCTTTGGTGGCCAAACTGGGCTGGGTATGGCCCTGAGCACCTGGTCATCTACAGCCACAGCCTCACTAGCTGGGGAAGGCTGGGGGTAGGGAGAGAGAGAGAGAAACAGACAGGCAGATAGGGGAGAGAGAGAGGAGAGATAGATAGACAGAGGAGAAAGAGACAAAAAGATAGATAGATTAGAGAGAGATGATAGAGAATAGAGAGAGTTAAACAGGCAGATGAGAGAGATGAGAGAGCGAGAGAAACATACACAGATGAGAGAGATGATAGAGTGGGAGGGAGGGAGATAGATAAAGAGATGATATAGAGAGTAGGGAGAGAGATAAAAAGATGGACAGATAAGATGAGAGATAGATGAGAGAGATAATAAATAGAGGGAGGGATAGAAATAGACAGATGAGAGATGATAGTAGAGAAACAGATGGACAGATAGACAGATTAGAGAGATGATGGATAGAGAGAGAGAAAGAGAGAAGGAGGGAGATAAACAGATGAGAGAGATAATAAATAGAGGGGGAGGGATATAAATAGGTGAGAGAGATGATAGAGTGTAGAGAGAGAAACAGATAGATGAAATGATAGACAGACAGACAGACACTTTTTAATTTCTGATTGTGCAGCCCTAGGTTGGTGGAAAGATGGGCAGCCAGATAAACCTTTGTAATAAAAAATGAATGAACATTTCCCATGGAAATCCTCCCTTGCTACGTGGGGCACTCAGGTAGCTGAATGGCTGCTTTGCTTAGCAACGCAGTTGCCAGTCCCACTTGGGGTTGTTAAGCGGGGGGACGTGGAGACGCTTTTCACCGGAGTGGAGCCAGCTCTTATGGGTCAGCCCTCCCTCTCCCCCCCCCCTTCCTCCCCAGATATGGTGGCTTGAACGACTCATTTTGGACTGGGGGTCCCATTTCAGGAGTCCGAGTGGCCGGAGGGGCAGAAGGACTGGTGCAGCTCCTGCCACGAGAACAGCGGAGACCTCCGGCTGAAGCGGAGCAAGCGACGGAGCTGCGCCCACTGTAGCAGCAAGGTGAGGAAGGGGGTCAGGTGTCTCGGGGAAGGGGGAGAAACAGAACCTCCCCCCCCCAAACCCTCTGGAGGTTCCCCGAACCGACCAAGTGAGAGAATTGAGGAACGGCATGGCCAGCTGCCCCCACTCATCCCCAGGAAAAGATTGACAGGTGTCGCTTGACCTTTCCCCCCACACACACAGGTGGGAGACCCCAAAGGCTCCAGGAACAAAGAGCCGGGCGAGTGTTTGGCGGAAGGCCGGGCCCAGCGGGAGCCCAGCCCTCAGCCGGAGGGGAAGGAGACCCCCGAGGGCCACATGGAGAGGAGAGACGATGGGGAAGCTGTCCCTGGCGGCCGGATCAGAGCCGCCAGCAGCCGGAAGGGCAGCGACTCTACCGGAGGAGGAGGAGGAGGTGCGTCTGGGAGGGGAGGAGGAAGAAGAGGCGTTGGGATGATGGAAGGGGGTCTGCAGGATGAGAGGCTGGATTGTGGGGGAGAAGGAAGCTGTCCCATCAGATGCAAAGGTCCCTTTGGGGGAAGGAAAGTTGCCCTTCCCCTTTGCCTTCCCTTCCTTCTATCTTCTTTTACTTCCCTTTCCTTTTTTCCTTTCTTTTCCTTCTTTTTTTAATCTTCCTTCTTTATCCCCTCCCCTCTCTTCCCCTTCCCTTTATCTTTTTTATTTTCTATCCTTCCCTTCTTTTACATTCCTTTCCCCCTGTCCTTTCTCCCTATTTCTTCCTTCCCACTCTTCCTCCTTCTTTTCCTCCCTCCCTATTCCTTCTTTCCCAGCCTCCTTCCTTCTTTCCATC
>BLBF01000081.1:8159974-8185120 GCA_015471245.1 Laticauda colubrina
TCCTTCTTTCCCAGCCTCCTTCCTTCTTTCCATCTTCTCTTCCTTCCTCTCTTCCTTCCCTTCCTATTTCTTCGTTCCTTCTTTTCCAGCCTCCTTCCTTCTTTCCCTCCTTCCTCCCATCCTCCCCTAGCTTAGGAATTAGAAGACTGATTCGGAAAATCGCCTCCTGCGCCCAGGTGGATTCACCCTCCTCCCTCTCCCATCATTCTCTCTCTCTCTCTCTGCAACCCAGGTGCTCGTCCGGAAGGGAAGCTCCTTCAGTCCAGAGAGCCACGTCCTGAGGGGCTTCCCCTGCCAGCTGGCAAAACCACCACGGAGCCCTCTCCTCCCCCTGCTCCTCCCTGCCCTCCCAACGGGGCCGATCCTGCCAGGAACCCCCCTGCGGCTCCCCCGCCGCCCTCAAAGGGGGCCGCTCCCCCCAAACCACATCACCCAAAAAGCAGCCTCTGCCTCATGGAGGAGAAGAGAGAGGTGGGACTGGGCCCCAGGAGTGGGGGAGAGGCCCCTCCTGTCCCCAACCACAGCAGTTCGGAGAGCAAAGCCTCGCCAGATCCTAATTCTCCTCCATCCCTACTTGGGACCTTTCTGGCTTCTGGGTCGAGTCTCCAGGAGCCGGGCGGTCAGTCCACCTCAGGGACTACAAAACCCAAAGTAAGGGAGATGTTGCCCGCACCCTCCAAAGGTCTCCCTCCTAAGACTTTGGGGGCAAGTCTGCAGGCCGACCATCCAACAGGAAAAGCAGCCGAGGGAGGGGACGCCTGTTCACCCATGGAAGAAGAGGAGTCAGTCCCCGCCGTAGCCGGAGCAGATCGCAGTGTCCCAGTGGCAGGAGAAGACCTGCAGCCCAGGAACATCGAAGCCACGGTCTGTGCCAAGAACATCAAGCTCAGCTCTACAGGGGAGAAGGTTGTCTTATGGACCAGGTGGGTTTCCTCCTCCCTTTCCTGGCACTTGCCTTCACAAAGGGTCCTTTTGGGGGAGCAGAGAGAAGGGGCTGGCTTCAACCCCCCCCCCCCTTGGTTTGCTGTGCCCAGTGTGCGTGTGCGCAGAGCTGCCAGAAGGCAAGAGCAGCTAAGAGAAAAGGGGCGACTCAGGAGTAAGGCTGGGAGGTGATTGACCCTCCCATCAGGTCTAAAGGTCAGGGCAAAGGTGAAGAAACCTTTGCAGGAAGCAAGGTCATTCACTCTGTTCGGATTAATCCTTGAAGCTCTGGGTGGACTTTGTACTGCGGTTGGCTTTTTTTTAATAGTTCATTTGGCACTTAAGTTGTTGGCAGCCATTCAAAGGAGAGAAAGGTGGATGCTTATCTCGAGGGACTGTTTGGGACTCATTATGGGCTGGGAATGCACGAATTTTCCAGCGTTGAATTAAAATAAGAGTTGTTTTAACTGAGCATGTGCTTAATTACAGCCTCTGAAGCCTTGGTCAGAACATAAAGGTTAGCTGAACTCAGACCACATGAAGGGAGAGCACCTTTTTTGTGGGTGGATGAGATCTGTCTGAATTGCCTCCCTCTGTCCTTCGTCTTCCAGGGAAGCTGACCGCGTAATCCTGACTTCCTGCCAGGAGCGAGGGGCCGATCCGCAGACCTTCAGCGCTATCTCCAAACAGCTGGGCAACAAGACCCCAGAGGAGGTGGGCCTTACTTCTCCCGGGGCTCTCAGGACCCCCCACCACCACCCTCAAGTGGCTCACCTGTGTCTTCTGGGAGGGCCCCCAGGCAGAGCTTTGAACCTTGGGCGGGAAAAAGAAGCGGACACGTTAAGTTTTAGAGCAAAGGGGCTCTCCAAACTTGGCAACTTTTAAGACTTGTGGACTTCAGTTCCCAGAAGGCTGGGCTCACTCCGTGTGGATTTAGAGTAGCGTGGAGCATTTCTCCAGAGGGGGGCAGAGACTTGGGCAATGCTGCCTGGGGGATTCTGGGCGTTGAAATTTGCACAAATGGGCTGGGGGTTTCTGGGAATTGAAGTCTTCACAAGCCACGCTAGGGATTTCTGGGAGTTGAGGTCCATACACGCTGTTGGGGATTTCTGGGAGTCAAAGTCCTTAAATTCTTCGCTGAGGCATTCTGGGAGTTGAAGTCTTCACAAGCCAGGCCAGGTAATTTTGGAGGGAATGAAGCCCATACATGCTGCCTGGGGGATTCTGGGAGTTGAAGTTTCCACAAGCTGCCTGGGGGATTCTGGGACTTAAGGTGTATACATGCAGTTGGGGAATTCTGGGAGTCGAAGTCCTTATATTGTGGCTGAGGCATTCTGGGAATTGAAGTCTGCACGAGCCAAGCCGGGGAATTCTGGGTCGCCAAAGCCCCCGACCCCACCCCATCCTCCCAATGGCTGAGAACCACTGTCATAACGGCTGCTTTCCCCACTCAGGTGGCTCACCGTTTCCGCGAGCTGATGACCCTCTTCCACACGGCCTGTGACGTCAGTTCGGATGACGATGAAGACGGGATGAGCTCCACCCACGCCGACCAGCTTTCCGACAAAGACCCCATCCTCTCGGAGGACGAGCGGGAAGAAATGGGGTTTTAAGGCTGCCGAGAAAACTTTTTGGGTTTGGGGTGTATGTTTGACCCCTCCTTTACTTGAGACCCCCTGGTAGGACACCAGAGATTGGGTGGTTTTCTAATTACCCTGCACTAGGTGGGCTGCTTGGAGCCTGCCGTCTCTCTTGGATCTGTAAATATCTTTTTTTTTTTTTTTTGAAGTAGGAAATGTATAAATTAATGGGTGGGGGGAGCCAAATATTTATTGAGTGATGGTATCTTAAAAGAATTAAAGCAGGACGTTGAAATGGAGTTGTCAAGGCTCCAATATGCACCCTCATTCAAATCGTAAGTCTCTAGCTGCATCTCTCAAGAGTAAAAAAGACTGATTTATTAGGAGTGACCATGGCATTACCTGGGTGCGGCCGACTTAAGACACATCATTTCCCCCTTGACCCTGGTCTTCTCCCCCACCCCACCCCCTGGATGTATATTCTCCAGTGGGAGACATCCAAAGCCAAGAGTCATCAATCATGTTCTCCCAGTAATAATCTTGTGCGCCAATAGCTTCGGCTGCCTGGCGATTATCTGAAGTATTTAAGGAATGCACTGCTTTCCCCCACTCCCTTTGTGCTGGCAACTAAAAGGACCAAAGAAGTATTCCTTCATACGCCCTTTTTAAACCAAAATCTTCCTCCATTCCTCAAAACCACGCAAAAGAGAGGCATTCTTGGCAAGTTTTATTTCTCTGGTTTCAAACGTGCACTGAGAAGTGTCCACGGCATCTCCGAAAAAACAGCTCAGTCTGTATCATCATCCGAATTTTCATCCAGGCTGCTTTTCTTGTAGCAGAGGGACAGCGTCCGCAGCTCGTCCAGCACCTCTCGGAAGTCGTCCATCTCCACCCCGGCGGAGAAGAAACTCGCCCAACGTCTCAAGTCCATTCCGCGCAGCTGTCGGTAAAAGTCATCCAGGGTCCTGTATAAGCATGCCGAGGACTGGAAGGCCGCCAAGACGGGGATGCTTTCGACCTCTGCAGAGGAGAGAAAAATCACTGAGTGGTGGGATTTCCAGGTTGAGCTGAATTAGTATGTGACAGGCCGTGGTTGTTGCAGGATGCAGTACCGCCGATCGACTGTACCTTTGTTCCCCCAACCTGGCTGATCATCATTTTAAAGGCTTTGTTTCACAAATTTGGCAGATGCTTGGACTTCGATACCCAGAATTCCCCAACCAGTGAGGTCCACTCCTCTTAAAAAGGAGACTGCTTGGGGAATTCTGGGTATTGAAGTCCCAATATCTTAAAGCATTTTGGCTGGGGAATTCTGGGAGTTGAAGCCCATCCATATTAAAAGCTTGTTGGCTGGGGAATGCTCAGAGTCAAAGCTCACCCCTCTTAAAGCATGCTAGCTAGGGGATTCTGGGAGTTGAAGTCCACCCATCTTAAAGCATCCTGGCTGGGCGATTTTAGGAGTTGAAGTCCACCCCTTTTAAACCACGCTGGCTGGGGGATTCTGGGTCCTGAAGTCCATGCCTCTTAAAGCATTCTGACTGGGGAATCCTGGGAGTTGAAGTCCACCCTTCTTAAATTACGCCGGCTGAGGAATTCTGGGAGGTGAAATCCACCTCTTTTTTCTAAATTGCCACGGTTAAAAACATTGCTCCTGGTGAAACTAATTTGGTACGCAAACAACTGCTCTTAAGCCACACCATGTGTGTGTGTTTGTATGTGTCCTTACTTGCTGGGCTGTACAATGGCTTCTCCGACAGAAATCCATGCTTGTTCAGGAAAGGTGAGAAAAACTGGGGGTACGGAGCCAAAAGCTTGCAGGGTCTCTGCAGCAAAAGCGAAGTGCTGTTGGGAAAAAAAGGACGGGGGTTTTGAAGGGGAACGTGCTCCCCATCATCATCCTCTCCCTCCTCCTCCTCCTCCTCTCTCCCAGGCTGCCTGGAGCACCAACCTCAGAGTCCGAGGAGAGACGGTGTGTAAGTAACGGGCCAGCACTTCCTGGCCAGTCTCGCACATGTGAAGGATGGACTTGGGTTCCGTTCCTGGAGGGCTGTTGCTGGAAGGGAAATAAGGGAGTACCCTAAATTTATAAATAAGGGACTGCGGTGGCTCAGTGGCTAAAGACACTGAGTTTGTCGATCAGAAAGGGTCGGCAGTTCGAAACCCCAGCACTGCGTCACAGAGTGAGCTCCCATTCCTTGTTCCAGCTTCTGCCAATCTAGCAGTTCGAAAGCATGTTAAAAAAAATGCAAGTAGAAAAATAGGGGTGCCTTTGGTGGGAAGGGAACAGCGTTCTCCATGCGCCTTTGACGTTTAGTCCACTTGACCACGGAGACGTCTTCGGACAGCGCTGGGTCTTCGGCTTTGTAACGGAGACAAGCACCGCCTCCTAGAGCCGGAAACAACTAGCATGGATGTGTGAGTGGAACTGTTACCTTTTACCCTGAATTTACAACGGGCAGAGCTGGATTGTGAAGAGACCCTAGGAGTTTTCAAGGGCCAACATAAAATTTGAATTTATGTTGCTAACTCTAAATCAGCCAGGAGGCCAAAAATCTGATTATTCCTCCCATCGCTTTGTTGCTCAGCAGACATTCTGCCTTGGCTACGAAGGAAATGAAATGTTAAAAAGTTATGGATATTTATCTACTTAAGCACATCTAAATGATATTAAAGTAGCCAAAATATCCATCAGGATTCCGGGAGTTGCCCCCAATTAAATCCTGAGTCTCGAGCCAAACTTCCAAAACTTCAAAAGGATTTATTGAGAGTAAACATGCCAGCACTGCCTGGGTGCAGCTGACTCTGAGGCACATCATTCATTGTCAATCCTTGACCCTGGTTTCCACCCCCCCCCGGGTGTGTTGTAATTCATATTCTCCAATGGGACACCTCCATAGCCAAGAGTCATCAATCACGTTCTCCAGTTAGATATTTGTGTGGCAGAAACTCTGGTCACCTAGTTAGTATCTTTGAAAACATTTATGGAATGCACTTTCAATTTCCAAGCTGCCCCACTGTTCTTTCAAACCCCTCTCCCCCCTCCTTTTCTGTATGACCCTAGAAATATTTTATGATTTGACAACATCTTTGTAATCCCCTGACAACCAAAGTCAAAGGGGAAGCTAGAATCAGTTTTACAGTTGTGTTGCTGACTTAACCGCTGCAGGGATTCACTTTGCAAAAGTGGCAAGAAAAAAGGGGTGTGAAACTCACATAACGATTGTCTCGCTTAGCAACAGGAATTTGGGGGCTCAATTGTAAGCCGAGTCCTATCTGTGTTTGTGCATCAGGCCTTGTTAAGATTTTATAAAAAGTCATGGAAATAAGGCTCAGAAACGGCAATGAGGAAGCTGTTCTCCCAGGTGGAAAGCAAGGGGGGGGGGGGGAAATCAACTTACTGCCCAAGAGAAATATAAACACACACAAACGTCCAAGCAACGCATGTACAGACCCTGTAAGAGTGGGGATGCAAGCCACCTAAAGACCTAACAGACCTACCTCACTTGTTGCCGTTTGCTGATCCCTCGCAACACAACCGACTGCGCAAAGCAGCCGGCATCGCTTCGGTTGCCGCAAGACGACAAGGGACACCAGGCCGCACTCGGTTGTTGGTTGTACAACGCGTCAGGAAGGGACTGGTCTTCCATCACGGAGAAGGGCAGGGCGGCCGAGGCCTCTGCGACCTGGGGAAGAGAAATGGGTGTGTGTGTGAGGATGTCTCTTTTTGGGGAGTTCGATGTTAGTTTTTAGACCACGGTGGATCCCTAAAAACCAAGATTTATCTAGGTTACAATCATGGGTGGGATTCAGCCGGTTTGGACCAGTTCAGGCGAACCGGAAGGTTAAATTTACGTCTCTGCAACCAGACTCGTATTTACGACTGCGTCCCGGGGTCCCGGGATCCCCTTTTGCGACTTTCTGGCGCCCAGTAAAGTGAATGAGGAAAGCTAGATTCACTTAATGACTGGGTGACTCACTTAACAACCGGAACGGTTCACTTAACGATGATGAGAAGGATCGTAAAATGGAGGCGAAACTCACTGAACAACGTTGCTCACTTTGCAACATGAACATTGGGCTCGAGGATTAACTGTACCTTCCTTCCGGAGAAATTCAGGGTTTCAGTCAGGTTGGACATGGTGGTGTCAGCGTTCTGGAGCCGGTAGGGGACAGTAAGTGTGTCCAGGGCGGTGGCGAGAATGGCACTCGTGTGATAATCCAGAGACGGCTGGAGGGAATTTGTACAAATTATTAAAAGTTCTGCTCTTTTAAGGAGATGTTTTAAGCAAAGTCTGTTCGGGACGGTTTTAATTATAGATGTTAACTCATAAAATATTTCTAGGGTCTGTTTAGAGTTGCCAAGAGAAAGAGAGGGGGAAGCAGTGTGGCAGCTTGCAAATCAAAACTGCATTCCATAAATGTTTTCAAAGATAGTGACTGAAGTTCTGCCTTGCAAAATTCTAATTGGAGAGCATGATTGATGACTCTGGGCTATGGAGGTGTCCCACTGGAGAATATGAAGTACAATACACCCAGGGAGTAGGGAGAAAACCAGGGTCAAGGGTGACAATGTGTCTCAGAGTTGGCTGCACCCAGGCAGTGCTGGCATGTTTACTCTCAATAAATCATTTGAACTTTTGGAAGTTTGGTTTCAGACTCATGATTTAAATGGGGGTAACTGCCTGGAATCCTGAAAGCTAGCCGACTCTCAAACACATCATTCATTGTCACCCTTGACTGTGAATTCCCTCCACCCCCTGAGACTAGGTAATCCTCGACTTGCGACCATAATGGAGCCCAATCCTTTCTACGGCTAAGCGAGACACTATCGAAATCTGGACGCTGGGCAACTATGCTTCCTTTTGATGACAGTGGCTGCATCCCGGGATCCCCTGATTTAAGTTTTATGACCTTCCCACCAGAGCAAGTTAACGGGGGAAGATTCGGATTCACCTTATATCCTGGCAGGGATTCGCTTAACAACGGTGGCCAAGGAAACGAGGCAAAAGGTTCTGAGGTCTCGCTTAGCCACCGAAATGTTGGGTTCGATGGTGGTCGTGCGGGCGAGGACTTGCCTGTGCCAGAAACTCTGTAAGCAGGATCGAAGGGAAGGAGGTGCCCACACCCAGTCCAGAGTCCCCCCTCAATTCCACCCCACCAGTGGAGCAGAGGAGGGGACAGAAGGAGAGGGGAAAGGAGAGAGAGAAGGAGAGGGAACTGGGGGATAGGAGAGGAGAAAGGAAAGGAGAGGGAAGTGGAGAAGAGGGGAGAGGATGAAAGGAAAAGGAGAGGGAAGTGGGAAAGGGAAGCAGAGAAAAGGAGGGGAGGAGAGGGGAAGGAGAGGGAAGTGGAGAAGAGAGGGGGAGAGGAAAAGGGACGAGAGGGGAGAGGAAGAGAAAGGGAAGGAGAGGGAAGTGGAGAAGAGGAGAAAGGAGGAAAGGAAAAGGAGAAGTAGAGGGGAGGGGACAAAGAGGGAAGCGGAGAAAAGGACGGGAGGAGGGAATTGGAGAAGGGAGAGGAAAAGGGAGGAGAGGAGAAGGAAAGAGGAAAGGAGAGGGAATTGGAGAAGAGAGAGAAGGAAAGGAAAAGGAGGAGAGGGAAGTAGAGGGGAGAGGAGAAGGGGAGAGGGGAGAAAGGAAGGAGAAAGAAAAAGACGGAATGTCGATGTAAAATTGAAAATACATGTTGGGAAAGTGCATAATAAAAACATTTTTAAATGCCACCCCGCCCTCGTTCTGCAGCTCCAAAGGGTGGGGGGCAGGTCGCTTTTTCGAATGCTCACCTCGTACTGGAGGTACGGCAGGGCCACAGGGCTGCCCGGTTTGAGCCCCAGGCTTCCGTTCAGCGACAGCGGGCAGAAGAGGGAACTCTGGCTGGAAAGACGGACGATGCCCAGAGCCGTGTTCATCAGCCGGTAGAAATTCCGGTGTGGGAGCTGCCGGGAAGGGAGAAAAGGCCCATCAGATCCCCAGCGCCCTAATGCGCGTTTTGCGGTGGCGCATGAGCCTCAAGAGGTTGATTCCACTCCTGGTGTTTTGTGCCCTCGCAAACACACACACACAAAGAGACACATAAGGGAACAATGGGATGAGCTATCCGACCACAGGAGTCCCGCTTCCGGCCTCCTAAACTTTGCGTTCTGTCCTGTGCATGGTGCTAGTCCTCAGTGAGAATATTTTTCCTCATCTTCAGGGCCACGGATGAGAAGAGGGCCAGTTTGGTGTAGTGGTGCAGGTGCTGCACCTTGCAAAACTAAGAGATGTTGAGTTCTAGTTCTATCTTGGACCTGACAGCTGACTGGGTGACTTTGGGCCAATCACCAGGAGACGGGGAGTTCTAGTCCCACCTTAGGCATGAAAGCCAAGCGGGAGACTCTTCACCCAACCCAACCTTGTCATGGGCAAACCAGGAGGAGGAAGGCGCATTAGGTACGTCTACCGCTTTGAGTTATTTGTGAAAATAATAAAGGCAGGAGAAAAGTCTACAAATACATGGACATTCAAGCGTCCCACTCACACTGGACTGAAGCACAGGCGTCAGCCCGCAACTCAGGATGCCTTTTCCTGTGTATTCATCCTGTAGCAGCTCCACTGCCTTGGACCCGACCCCCGAGAAGCCGTTATGGAGGTCGCATATCAGCTGAAAGCCCTGGGGGAGAAGAAAAGATTGAGAAAATATGGACAAAAAGCTGGGATCGGCACCAGGAAGGCAGGAGGAACAGCTGGGGTGGTCGGGTGTCTTTTGAGGATTGCTGAACTACAACTCCCATCTTGCCTTGCTGGTAGCACCTGGTGGGAACTGGACTTCAGAAACCCCAGGAACGTTCCAACATCTCTCCCTACGCCTTGTAGCAAGGCTCCCCAAGCTTGGCGACTTTAAGACTTCTGGACTTAAGGACTCCCAGAATTCCCCAACCAGCCATGCCAAATTCACCCAGTTGGCTTTCCTGCTTCTGGCGGGACTAGAACTCCCAGTCTCCTGGGGTTTGGCCCAAAGTCACCCAGCCGGCTTTTGTGCCTAAGTCAGAACTAGAACTCACCATCTCCTGGAGGTGATTGGCCTAAAAATCACGCATGCTGGGGAATTCTGGGAGTCAAAGTCTGCAAGTCTTTATAGTTGCCAAGGTTGGAGATCCCTGCTTTGCAGCCACAGGGGGACAAGATCCAATTCTGGATGGATTACTCACCTGCAAGTAATCACACTCTTCCACGTAAAAGTGCAGCCGATCTTCCAGCTCCTCGAGGTACCGGCCGTCCTGCAGGAGTTTTTCTCCTTGTCCAAAGGCCTCCAGCCGGCTGGACTCCCTGCAACGGATAGGAAGCCGAATTTGGGCAGGAGAAATAGGGTCCCCACCCCCTCACCAAATTGGGAGAACAGCCTCGCCCCCTACTCACTCCTCGCGGTTGTATTCATGGATGGTCAGGATGGTACGCGGGTGGAGTTTGGTACGGAGGAAGTCTGACCAAGTGGGCGCCAGGCTCTCCATCACAAGTGGCTTGGCGAGCTGCTGCGGCTTTCCTGAGAAAAGACACCACCAGGAGATGCACAGGGTTAGGTTTCCTCTGGCGGCAAAGGTCTTTGAATCGCGGGCCGAGCCCTCCAGCTTGTGGGGCTATTGCTAGCATGCCAGATTTCTCCTTGGCCCAATCCGAAGCCCCTCTCCTCAAAAAAGAAGCTCGCTCCTAAACTAATGCAAAATCTAACGTAGGAGTCTCCAGGCTTGGCCATTTGGAGTCTGTTGGACTTCAACTCCCAGAGTTCTGCTGGCTGGGGAATTCTGGGAGCTGAAGTCCCACCAGGCTTCAAATGGCCAAGCCTGGAGAGCCCCTGATCCAACAGGAGGGAAATGACTATGCCGTCAAACAAGTTGCCCTGCTTTTACCTACCATTGTTAGCCAGCCAGAATTAGAGATAAGATGGCAACCAATAAACATAACATAAACAACATAGCATAATATAACATAAACAACATAAAATAATAAAAGCAAAATTAAACAAAATTTAAATGATTAAACAAAATTTAAATTAAATTAAAACCAAATTAAAATTAAAATGCAATAATAAAATATATAATAATTAAACTAAGTTCAATTAAAATAAAAATGCAATAAAATTAAAACTGACAGGCTCCATCATAGTTAAACTCTAACTGAGCACTGTACGCACCAAACACACACATAAAAAACACACACAAACACAGCTTTACCACCAGGGAGGCTCTTTGAGGCAACATCACCATTGGAAAACCTGTCGCTCTGAAATGAGAGAAAGAAATAAGGAAGAGCCGGCATGTGAGGAAAAAAACAAAAACCAGGTCTCCCTGATCCCAGTTTATCTATTCCCAAGGCCAAGGTGACGTCCCTCGGGGAAAAAAGGAAAGTTTGTCCCATGGCTTGTATACTTTTGCTCCATATAAATATATATATCAGGGTTCCGGCGATTGCTCTAATTAAATCATGAGCCTCAAGCCAAGCTTCAAAAGAATCCAAAAGATTTATTAGGAGCAACATGCCAGCAAAAACCTAAATGAAGCCAGCTCTGGCATAGGAAATTGACAGTCACCTGTGACCCTGTTTTCCCCCTCCCCCGGGTGTGTCATAAATCAGATTTTCCAATGAAGCACATGGGCTGGGTGTCATCAATCACATTCTCCAATGAAGGATTTTCATGGGCAGAAGATCTGGTAGCCTAGCTACAATCTTTGTAAGAGAAGTATTGGAATGTACTTCTGGTCTTAAACTGTCGTACTGCTCCTTCAGATTTCCTCCCCCGTCTCGTTTATGGTAACTCAAAAACAGGCTTAGGAATGCTTTACGAGATATATATATATATATGGGGGGGGGGGGGAAACGACCCAATTTTTAGAAATTAAGGGGAGAAAGAGAGAGTTTCACCTCAGGCTGTTCAAGCCCTTCCAAAACAGGACTGGGAGGCACTGGGTCTTGCTGGTGTGTTGTGAGGTTCCCCTTCCTGGAAGGAGAAGATCTGTTCATATGAACCAGGACAGGAAATACAGATTGTCCTCAGCTTACAACCACCATCGGGACTAGACTTTCCATTGCTACGGGAAATGGTCATTAAATAAGCCTAGTTTTAACACCCTCCTTTGCCTCAGTTTGTCAAGCAGTCGTAAAATGAATCATATAGTTGTTAGGCAAATCGGGCTTTTGCATTGGTTTGGCTTGTTGGAAACTGGATGGGAAATTCGCAAAGGATTATATGACTACGATGGTTATAAAATTAGGACGATTATGAAAAGGAGCTCTCCTTTCCCACAAAGACTGCCAGGGGACCAGGCCTAGCAAACCCTACTTAACCCAAGAGAGAGTTTTCAAATCCAGAAATATCAGTGGCTTCTGTTTTTAATTAAGCCTTGCTTAACAACCCACATTCATCTTGGTTCTGCAAGCCACACGCCCTACGAAACTCAAGATTGTTTTTTCATGCTTGTTTTAATGATTTTCATTTTTTATTTTAAAGTTAAATTCATTTATTTCAAATTTAAAATACACAAAACAAAAGAAACTAACTTGCAAACATCCAGCAACAATGAGTTCCATGTTTAACAAATAAGAGATAATAATAAGATAATATTTTGTTCCATGTTTAATAAGATAATGCTGATTTCCATGTTTAATGAATAAAAGATAATAAGATAATATTGTTTAGTGAATAAGATAATACTGAGTTCCATGTTTAATAAATAGGAAATAATAATAGTAATAGACTGTGTTTCATGTTTAATGAAGAATAGATAATAATGATAATACTGAGTTTCATGTTTAATGAACAATATTGAGTTCCATGTTTAATGAATATTAGATAATAATATACTGAGTTTCATATTTAATGAATGAGAGATGATAATAATACTGAGTTTCATGTTTAATGATAACAACAATAATAATAATACTGAGTTTCATGTTTAATGAATAAGAGATAATAATGATGATGAAAACTGCGCTACTTGGAATATCATACATTTTAAGAAGATACTTGATTTATACCTAGGATGCTGGCAGCAATCCGTATCAACCATCAGTGCCAATCAATATTAATTATGATACATTTTTAAATGTTCAGTTGACATAGTTTCATGTTTAATGAATAAAAGATAACTAATAAAAACAAACATACAACAAAACAACAAAGAAAACAAGTAACAAATATAGCCCAGTTCAATTATACAGCAAAATTCAGTTTGTTCCAAATATTTTTATGATTGTAGAGTGAGGTCGGCGGGAAATAAATGTAAGCAATAAATAAATAACAAAGAAAGCAACTAACTGCCCTTGGTTAAAAAAAAAAATCCACTCACCAAGCTATGGGGATGTTTTTTGGGGGGTCCTCATACAGGTATCCCTCCTGTTTCAAAGTGGCAAGACTTTCTGCCCAGAAATAAAAACAGGTTTATAATTTTAGAGAGCCTTCTGGGCTGAGAAGACATCGAGAGGCACATGGGCTGCAACTTACCGGGAGGAAAATTCATGGCATTAAGCGAGGCAGTCCTTAAGTGAGCCGATTTGACCACCTTCCCATCTCCCGCACGGCGGGCGTATGCTTTTCAAACAGAATTTACAAGGCTGAGCCTCACCTTTGAGGTCCATCAGGATGAGACGGGGGGTAAACGTCTCGCGTCCCTGCATCGTTCTCCCTGTTCGGAACAGCACATCATGCTGAATTGCTTCATCTAAGTCGGAAGCCGGGGAATTGGATAAGAACAGCGCTTCCTAGAAGGCAGAAATGAAAAGGTAACAGACAACAGATAGTCAGAGTTGGAAGGGACCTTGTAGGTCATCTAGTCCAACCCCCTGCCCAAGCAGGAGACCCGACTACACCATTTCTGACAGATGGGAGCCCAATCTCTTCTTGAAAGTCTCAAGTGATGGAAAAGGGAAGAAGGAAGGAAAAATAGCAGAATAACAGATTTGGAAGGGGTCTTGTAGGTCATCTAGTCCTACACCATTTCTGACAAATGGCATTCCAATCTCTTCTTGAAAGCCTCCAAATGATGAAGCTCCCACAACTTTCAAAGCAATTTCTGTTCCAGGGTTTGATTGCTCTCACTGTCAGAAAATTTCTCCTTATTTACAGGTTGAATCTCTCCTTGTTCAGTTTCCATCCATTCTTCCCTGTCTGGCCTTCGGGTGCCTTGGACAATAGCTTGACTCCCTTCTTCCTCCTCTCTGGGGCAGCCCCTCCCTCAAATATTGGAAGATGCTCTTCTGTCTCCCCTGGTCCTTCTCTTCCCTAGACTGGCCAAGCCCAGTTCCTGTAACCTTTTCTTCATATGTTTTAGTCCAACCCCCCTTTCCCAAAACATTGGGCAATCAGATTGCAAAAATCCACCAGGATCTGCAAAAAAGAAAAAGAGACAAGACAGGAAGGAAGCCTTTGCAGCAGCCACCTGGACGTTTGCAGCCCTGATTATCCTGGCCCAGCCCAGGGTGGCCTACCTTGCAGGGCGGTTATGGGGATAAAAGCGTGGTGGGCTGGGGAAAAAAAAGCAAAGCCCTGCATGCAACTTTAAATGAATTGACGAGAGATAGATTTTCATGCACGTGCGGGTGCAAATATGCACGGGAGCGTGCAAGCACGTGTGAGTGTAAACACCAGCCTCCCACGTGCAAATCTGCTGATAGTTTTAACGTGAAAATAGACAAGCCCCGCCCACCCTTGCGGGCTCCGGTCCAATCGCGCGTTTTCCCTGGAATGACGTCATCAACCGAGTTTCTCCCGTGCCCTGTCGGCGCGTGCGCGTTCCGTCCCGCGCTTTCCCTCCGCCCCCTCCCCCTTCGGCCTACCTGAAGGCCCCACCAGTGAGCGCCCACGCTCCCCGCGTAGTGGCCCAGCTGGAGCGTCACCACCTCGCGGACCCCCGACGACATTTCCCTCCGTTCTCGCGTCGAAGTCCAGTTACGGAAAGGGCGACATAGGTAAACCGGCCGTTAAAGAAGTTTGGGGGGGGAGGAGGGGGGGGAAGGTGAGGAAGGGTTTTAAAAAATAAAAATAAAATTCAATCTGCGCAGGCGCGAGTGCCGTCCGTCGCGCGCGATTGAAGGGGACGGGAGAAAGCCAACGCCGTCTTTTCATTGGCGGCCACCAATCGGCAGGGAACCGCCCACGGTCTCCTTCCTCGAACTCCACTCAGTATAGACTGCAACCTCATTGGTTAGGCGGATGGGGAGGGACCTAACAGTCCCACTTCCGGCGAGCACACGTCTTGCCTTTTGACCACTTCCGTTCTTATCACTGCAGAGCCGCTCTGCCTCTTAGCATCTTTATGATGGATCTCCAGGAACTAATGCGACGTGTTGGATAATAACAGATGTGAGCAGGTTTTGTTTTCGTGCAGCATATTGTAAATTGAATAATGGAAGTTTTATTCCATTATTTACTCAAGAATCCACTCTGTTCAGTGACTAATCAGCAAGCCTGCAATCTTAAACCAAGGAGAAACACCAGGAAAGAAAACATAACTCTCCAATATTAAATATTACATATAATATAAATTATATTAAATATTACATATAATGAGCAGCTTGACTTGAAATTAATTAGTCCAAAGACTGAGACAGCCATCATCTTTATACCATCTGGTGTAATAAAGTGGAATTGAATGTTTTTTCACCCAAGTAGACCATTAGTCAGTACCTAATCTCTATTTTTATTGGTATCTCTGGGATTTTGCCTGCTTTCAGAAGGTTAATTTCTTTCACTGCCAATAAAATCCAAGGAGACCAGGGAAGAGCGTACAAACAGCACATGGCAAAGGGAAAGCTTTTAAAACATTTATTACAAGGGGATTTCTGCAGCCACGATGTCTGTGGGGGATCCTTGGCTACAAGAAAGCGCTGATTCGTTCAAACAGTCCGGGGTTGCGTCCAGAGAGAAAACGGAGCTCCATTCTCCCCTCCTTGGTGTTGGCTATTTCAGCATGGAAAGAATGTTATATTCGTATATAAAAAAGAAAAAAAGGGTCAGGTTAGGAATGGGCTCCAGAATCAACAAACACAACAATCATCTTACAAGCAAGTTTCATTCATTTATTTTATTTGTTAGCATTTTTTTAAAAAAATCCTGCTTTTATTATTTAAAATACTGCCATCATCATCATCATCATCATCATCATTATTATTATTATTATTATTCAAGATGATGAACATTCCTAATAATGCTGCTTTCCTCCTATTTTTCCCACAACCACCCAGTCAGGTGGGCTGCTGGCTTTCATGCCCAAGGCAGGACTAGAACTCACCGTCTCCCGGTGATTGGCACAAAACCATCCAACTGGCTTTCATGCCCAAGGCGGGACTAGAACTCACCATCTCCCGGTGATTGGCACAAAACCATCCAATTGGCTTTCATGCCTAAGGCGGGACTAGAACTCACCGTCACCTGGTGACTGGCACAAAACCATCCAATTGGCTTTCATGCCAAAGTTGGGACTAGAATTCAGAGTCTCCTGGTTCATTGGCTCCAAGTCAACCAATCAGCTTTCATGCCTAAGGTAGGACTAGAACTCGCTGTTGCCTGGTTTTTAGCCTGGGGCCTTGATGCAGAGATGAACAAACCTCCGACTTTTACCACTCTGCCCTTTTAAGCAGGCAAGAAACTGACTCTGAAAACAGCTAAACTTGCCTTTTTCATGCTGCAGCCACTTGCGTTCCAGGTAATATTGGTAGCAGCTCTCAAACTCTGCATCTGTGTAGTTGCAAACCTCGATGGGAACGAAAGGATCGAGGGCGGCGAAACCGTCCTGGAGTTTGGAAAATAATGGGAAGTCGGGGGGGGGGGGGAATGGAAAATGAATACAATGAGATTCGTTCCACTTGCCCAGGAAGAGGAGGGCAATTAACTTGGAATATGGAACCTACCGTCCTCCAGGCCACTCCTTTTGAATAGAATATTGGCAGCTCTGGGCTGAACTGTGGATTCCTTGCTGCTGTCTGAGAATGGTGGTTTTCTTGCAGACGTTTCATGACCCAACTAGGGA
This sequence comes from Laticauda colubrina, assembly GCA_015471245.1. Taxonomy (NCBI): domain Eukaryota; kingdom Metazoa; phylum Chordata; class Lepidosauria; order Squamata; family Elapidae; genus Laticauda; species Laticauda colubrina. The sequence continues at coordinate 8,176,472 of BLBF01000081.1, forward strand.
ACATTATCAGTCCCAGAAAGAGGATTTATAGCTCCCCTCTAGCACTGATGATGTTACCTAGTTGGGTCATGAAATGTCTGCAAGAGCCAAGCTCATAGAGCACCAAGGACCCCACAGTTCTCTTCCTCCTTTTCCCCTCTCTTCTCTTTCTCCTCCCCTCCACACACCCCACTCCCTTCTATCATTGATGATGTTACCTAGTTGGGACATGAAACATCTGCAAGAAAACCACCCAGCTCAGAGAACACCAAGAACCCCACAGTTCTCCTCCTCCTTTTCCTTCTCCTCTTCCTCCCTTCTCCCCCTGTCCACAGCCCCTCTCTTTCTTCTAGCACTGATGATGTTACCCAGTTGGGTCTGCATTCTGCAGAAATGTCTGCAAGAAAACCACCACGCTCAGAGAGCACTAAGGACCCCACAATGCTTTTCCTCCTCCTCCTCCTCTTCTCTCTCTCTCTGCAAACCCCACTTTCTTCTAGCATTGATGATGTTACCTAGTGGGGTCATGAAACATCTACCAGAAAACAAAGGCCCCCACAGTCATCCTCCTGTCAAACCACACTCCCTTCTAGCACCAACGAGGTGAGCTAATTACATCCTCCTCCATTACCTCCTCCTCTCCCTCCTAGCACTGATGATGTTACTTAGTTTGTTAATGAAACATCTACAGGAAAACCAGGAAAGTCAGGCAGTATATCAAGGACCAGAAAGTCCTTCTGAATAGGCTAATTGGAGCGATGATAGTTGGACTTCTATTAAGGGCTGGTTTCCCTCAAACCAGCTCCCCACTCACCCGTCCCAGCAACTCATGCGGCAAATAAAGTGGTCGAGGCGTGAACGGTGCTCCTGTCTGGCTGAGCGTGGCCACGATGGCCCCTCCTGCCTGAAAACAGACAAGAAACCACACATCAGAGCCACAACACCTATCTATCCGTGGTCAGCCTCCTAGAAGCCATTGGCCTCTCGCTTGGCTCTGAATGGGTCTTAGTTTCCTGGGAGGGAAGGTGCTGTCCTCACCCAATCGTTCTCCACCATCTTCCTGAGATTGTGTATCAGCGTCAGCTCCTCCACAGAAACCTGAAGAGGAAGAGAGAAAGAAAGAAAAAAAAATCCTACTTTTTCAGCAAGATTGGAAAAAAAGACGTTACGTCACCCTCCTTGAGGACTTCACACTGGGAAGGTTGGAACACTGAATAATAGTGTCAGAAGGGACCCTGGAGGTCTTCTATTCCACCCCTCTGCTCAAGCAGGAGACCCTATCTCATTTCAGATTGGTTGTCCAATCTGTTCTTAAAAGCTTCCAGTGATGGAGCACCCACAACTTCTGGTGGGAAGTAGTTCCACTGGTTAATTGTCCTCGCTGTCAGGAAGTTTTCTCCTTAGTTCTAAGGTTGCTTCTCTCCTTGGTTAGTTTTCATCCACTACAGAACAAATGGTCTTAAGTCAAAGGCTGCTGTTAGGTGCTAAGCCTCGTGTCAGTGTTCTAATGAAACTCCCCATTTCATTCAGCACTCGGAAACAAAGTTCATTCAAGTAAAAAATTATTAAAGAAGTCATACTGGCACATCTGGGAAAACTCGAATCGGAGAATTCTGGGTTTTCCCTTCACAATTGAAAATTGAAAAAACCCATCCCCTGCACCCACCAAGTCCCTCCCATGGGCCAATCAACCATCATCCCAACTGGACACATTCCTTTGCAGGTGCAGAGTAATTTGTCCTTGACTTTAATGAGAAGAATGTTGTTATGTCTGATCTTCCACCTCTCCATGAAATCCCCCTTCCCAAATTCCTAGGCACTAAGATGTGGCAGCTTAGAAGCTGCTGAGTAAAATATGGCTTCCAAAGCTGACATACCAAAGCTTAAACCGAATGTCACTAAGTATGACTACAAGGCAGGTCGAACGAGGGAACCTACGTTCTGCTTGTTGTGTTTCAATGCTGTCTTCCCCCAAAGGGAGTTGATTCCGTCCACCGCCACCAGCAATCGGAAGGATCCCTGGCAAGATTGCTGCTTCAGCTCTTTCAAGATTACCCCGACAGCATCGCTGGCATATGTCACCCAAGCCAAGCCCTGAGCCAGGAAGGAAGAAGAGAGACGAGTGGGGCGTGTTGCCATCCAGCGCAAAAACCAGGCTACAAGCTCCATGGTTTGCAGGGTGGCGATGAAACCCCAAATTTCTTTCCAAGAATTTGAGGTGGCTTCCATAATGTTCGCAACTCTTGTATCCCCCAAAACCATGACCCTGTGAGGTGGGTTGGGCTGAGAGGAAGGGACTAGGCCAAAGTCACCCAGTTACCTTTCATGCCTAAGGCAGGACTAGAACTCACTGCCGCCTGGTGATTGGGCCAATGTCACCCAGTTGGCTTTCATGCCTAAGGTAGGACTAGAACTCTCCATTTTCTGGTGGTTGTCCCAGAATGAACCAGCCCATGCTCAAGACGGAACTAGAACTCACCATCCCTTGGTGACTGGCCTAAAGTCACCCAGCTGGCTTTAATGCCTAAGTCAGAACTAGAACTCTCCATCTCAAGTGATTGTTCCTGAATCATCCAGCCAGCTTTCATGCCCAAGGTAGGACGAGAACTCCCCGTTTCCTGGTGTTTGGGCCAAAGTCACCCAGCTGGTTTTCATATTTAAGGCGGGACTAGAATTCCCCATCTCCCATTTTCTAATCCAGCCCCTGAACCACCCACAACAAACCGGCTCCCTTTTAACGTACTAGGGAAATGCATAAAGCTCCTCAGAGACCTTCATTATTCATGAAACAGCCATGAATAATGATCACCCGAGTTAGCAATAAACTACCCCACAGGCGGTTGGTGTGATTCAATAACAATAGTAAATGAGTTCCACCATTCTTCCACTTTTAACACATGCCTCACCTTCTCAGCCAAGTCGCTCAACGAACAGCCTTCTTCAGTGATGTCTCTCTTGCCCCATATGTACTTCTGTTTGGTTTTGATCTGCAGTGGAGAGGGACCATTTTTTTAAAAAAATCACGAAATGAGAAGTCAAATTGCAATATATTATCACTTATGGTGGAACTGCAAGAAAGCCCAAACATATTGGCAGAAAATTCAGAAATGGATAGAAGAGATGTGAAAAATTAAAATAGAATTCAGACCTGAATTTTTTCTATTGGGAATGAATGTGGGAAAATTTTGCTACAGCTGTTAAGCATATCACTGCCGCTTTTTAAGTGAATCACAGGGTTGTTATGCTCCCCCATGGATCCTGCAACAGTTGTAAACGGTCGTAAGTCACTTTTTCTTAGTGCTGTTGTGACTTTGAATGTTCATTAAGCAAATAGTTGTAAATCAAGGATGACCCATAATCAAGTCCATGGTTGTTGTTTTTTAAATTTCTCTCCCTCCCCAAAGCTTAAAGAGAGATTCTGCCAACCTGGGCTAAAAGCTTTCCATTGGTAGTTCTGAAATTCTTCAGCCAGTTTGCTGCCTCCACAGGCTGGTCTAACCGCTCATTATTGTAAGAAGATGGAATCAGTTCTTTGCAGTTCTTCACCCAGAGGTGAGCTGCAAGAGGAAGAGAAAGAACACACCAAACATCTCGTTTTAAACATCAGATGTCCAGCATCTGCCATGCATCAGCCAAAAATGCAACCATCCTGTCAAATGTCACGTATGTATGTATGTATATTCTCCTTGATCTTGTAAGCATTCTGCTGTCAAGAATATTGCCCACAATTTTTAAAGAACAGGTGTTTGGAACAACCTTTTTTTAAAAAAAAATACAGACAAAAGAGTTGACATTAGCTGCCCAAGGATTTTTGTATGTTTATGACCAGAAAAGAAAAACTCAGAGAGATTGTTAGAAAAAGCTGGAAGGGAATATAAAAATGCGGAATGCTTTTAATGGGTCGTTAAATTACGGCTTCTATGGGGAAACCACGATCTCTGGCCAATATGGATGGTGCATTGTTCAGAAGAGCCCCTGGTGATTAGATTGCTGTATTATTGCAGGCTAACTCTGCCGACAGCCTGGAGGTTTGATCCAGGCTGTGGGCAGAAGGACTAGGGATGACATGATAGCAGGGTTCCAATATTTGAGGGGCTGTCCCAAAGAAGAGGGGGGTCAGTCTATTCTCCAAAGTACCCAAGGCAGGACAAGAAGCAACAGATGGAAACTAATGAAGGAGAGAAGTAACCTAGAACTAAAGAGAAATTTCCTGACAGTGGAAACTATTAACCAGTGGAACAACTTGTCTCCAGAAGTGATGAATGCTCCAACCCTGGAAGTTTTAAAAAAGATGTTGGATAACCATTTGTCTGAAGTGGTGTAGGATTTCCTGCCTAGGCAGGGGGTTGGGCTAGAAGACCTCATAGGTCCCTTCCAACTCTGTTGTTCTGATCTTGAGGGGGTTCATGGTTGATTCAGCCTTCCACTCTTCCGAAGGCAGTAAAATGAAGACCAAGATTGTTGGAGGCAATGTGTAAATAATGCTTCCACATTGTAAATTGTCCCAAGAGTGCTAAAAAGCATGATGGGGCAGTATATAAGCCTAAGTGCTGTTGCTGTTGTTCTTACCGTCTGGAATGTGAACGATGACCCAATTCTGCCTTGCACAATAATGCACAGCGTGGCAGAGAACCATGGTTTTTCCTGTACTCTTCTCTCCATCTTCAAAATTATTTAAGGAAGCCACAGCACATACCCGTCATCTGTACTGTGGAAGAATGTGTGTGTGCCTGCATGTAGGTACAGCTACTCCTGGAGTTATGGCTATTGGTTTTATCAGCTGTTCCAAGTTACAACAGCACTGAACATCAGGGTCACGTCACTGTAGGATACTCTAAATTTGAGCTGGGCACGAAGCTTTCAAAATTGCCATCACGTGACTGGACGTGTGTATGTGAGCAGCTGTCATAACTCCAAAAAGAGGTCGTAAATATCCTTCGGGAAGTCCTTTGTAACTTTGAACGGTCACTAAGCAAGGACTACACAGATCTTTAGAATAAGAAGGGATGCTGCAGGTGGCTGAGGGTAGCCCTGTTCTTATTCTGTAACTATTTTAGCATCATCATCATCGTCTTGGAATCTGGGCAACCGAATGGAGCTGAGTATTTTACTGGCCGGATGCCCTTCCTGTTGCCAGTGCGGAGTTTTGCTCAGCAGATCATATTCTCATTGTGCCCAGAGAGAGTGAAATACCTGCCTCTATCTAGGATTGAACCCCCAGCCTCCTCTGTAATTACGTTAGCATGAGGACCAGAAACTTGCCCGGTCTCGTTCAGTTGAAAGAACAACAAGACACCTAGCCCCCTTTGAAAGGATACAGAGGAGATATCGGACGGCTGGATGAGACAAGTTGGTGTGTTTTAAGTAGGTGATGAGTTCTACCGCCGGCTGTCGAACCATGACGCAAGCTTCGTTGAAGGTTTTCATCTGCCCGGGAAAAGAGAAAAAGAAAGCAAGTCAAGACCTTCAAAGAGAGAGAAATCATTTCAGCGAGATCAGTTTGGGCTCAAGCAAAAGAGCTTTTGTTGCTTTCGATGGCCCAGCCCTGGGGTTCACCCTGCAACATTTCGAAAGGCAAACACGTCACCTGGAGTTTGAAGCGTGCTGGTAGCCCATGAGGGAGGGCCTTCTTCACTTCCTCAGGAGAGATGATGTAATATTGACCTAGGTGCTCTTCACTGTGTTTGGCCTGCAAGATGGAAAGGAGGAGAGATAATGGCGGAGTTCAGTTCTTGTTGACTATCACACCAAATTGTTTTTCTTTTGTTGTGGAAATTACGATGAAATATTCCCAAGGAGTTAAGAGAACCACAAGAAAGAAGGACAAATCACTGGCCTGCATTGCCACAAGGAGCATTCAGGTAGTCCACAACTGAGCCCAAACTTTAAGCTGCTTAAGTGAGACATTTAAGCAAGTTTCACCCCATTTTACGGACCTCTCTTGCTACCGTAGTTAAGTGAATCGCTGCAGCTGTTAAATTAATAACATGATCGGTAAGTGAAATTTGACTTCTCCATTGACTTTGCTCATGAAGGTCGCAAAAGGGACCACGTGACCCTGGGACACTGCAGTCATCATAAGTGTGAGTCAGTTGTCAAGCATCTGAATTTTGATTATGCGACCACAGGGATTTTGCAATGGTCGTGTGAAAAATACCTATAAGTCACTGAATGTACTGTTGTTAAGTCAAGGACTGCCTACATATCTTGCCTTTTATCCACCAGGTTGGGGTATCTAGACAGCTCTGGATAAAAGCCATTCAGCCTTCATGCATTCTTCCTCTCTTTGAGCATGAAGAGGGGGGACCAAGTACGCTTCAGCCCAGCGGGCTAAGATTCCTTTCTTGATCTGCTGGTGATCTCGAGCTGAGAAAAATAGGTTTAAATCCATCTCTGCCATCAGTTCTGGGTGCCTATACCCACACTGGGTTTTTTTTGTTCCAAGCAACAGGGAAAGATCAGTTGCCAGGCAACTGAGAGACTCTGGATGGCAGGGAATGGCCCCATACTAGTGCTGAGAGATGGTGTGTGTGTGTTACACACACAGGGTCTTGCCTGCCTGTTGCAGTTTCCATGGAGACCCCCCAGAAGATTCAGCAGGGGAGAAAAAAAAATTCTCAATGGCAGAAGCAGCTATAAAAACCTCCCGAGGACAGTTTTGCTTGCCACGTTTTGGGTTGCTGCAGCTCTTATTGTAACAATGAAGATGATTGTGGTATCTTCTCTCTAGCAAATACACACCGAAGGGGAAATTCTGTTTTTTTAGATGTGTTTCTTTAGAATGCCAGGGCTGTTTGATTATTTCTACAGACATCGTTGGTGAAAGGGCTGCGATGGCACCACCGGTCTGATTTTTTAAAAAAATTGCAATCAGAAGCTGCACATTGGCAATTTTTAGGGCATCAGGTATGCTTGCACTTTATATTAAGAAATAACTGTAATTCCAGATTTTTTAGAGAATGATTGCAGGTTTCTTACAGGTGGAGAGGGGACTTGGGATCCCTCAAACAAATTCCCTGGAGGCTGTGGGTAAATTGTGGAAGTGAAAATCAACTCGATAGGAAAACTAGAATTCACTTTCTTTGTAGGGTATTCTGATAGATATGTACACAGTTAGAGGAGGACCTAATGAAAAAGCTGTTATGCAGGGAAAGGTGGAAAGGAAGAGAGGTTGAACCAGCAGGAAGCTGGAGGGGGCACCATTGGATGACTTGAAAGAACAGATTAAGGATGGATTGTCATAGACAAATTTATATTTTTAGTTGCTAGGAATCAAACCCAAATTGGTGGGTCAAAAATCAGTAATAGAATCTTGCAAGTCTTTGTGGTTTACCTCAAAAGGCTGACCTCCCTCCCCCATCAATCCAAGTTAAGTAGATACCAGAGAAAAGGTGAAGCGGCGAAGCAGGTGGTTGCTTACTTATAATTTAAAATGATCACCAAATTATAACTAGATCCTACAGTCAAATGTAATCCATGCTAACCAAGGCAACAATTATTTTCCCAAATGAACACACACAAGCTTGATCCAACAATAAATATTCTACTTTGCTTGGCAGAGTCACAAACTTTTGCTGTAGTCCACAAACAATTGGAAATACTGGTAGTTCTCGTCTTACAACAGTTCATTTAGGGACCTTTCGAAGTTACCAAAAGCACTGAAAAAAGGGATTTTTCACACTTTACAATAGTTGCAGCATCCCCATAGTTATGTGATCAACATTCAGATGCTTGGCAACTTGGCTCATATTTATGATGGTTGCAGTGTCCTGGGGTCACGTGATCACTGTTTGATACCTTCTGAAGCCAGATTCACTTAACAACTGAGTTACTGACTTAACAACTGCAGTGATTCACTCAACAACTGTGGCAAGAAAGGTCATAAACTGGGGCAAAACTCTCTCTTAACTGTCTCACTTGTCAACAGAAATTTTGGGCTCAATTGTGGTCACCAGTCGAGAATAGCTGACCCCTTCCAAACTTCCACGCCTCCTAATGTTAACTCACTGGGTCATTCTGGCTGGTAACAAGGGCCGCTCTGAGCATTTCTGGTTGAAGCTGGACATTTTGAGTTGACATTGTCCTCTGCCAGGTTCTGGGATAGAGAAAGCCATCCTGTTCCAGCTAAGGGGAGAAAGAGTCTGTGAGTAGGGAGATATCCTGGTTTTTCAAAACAACTAGAAAAAGGAAAGCTTAAAAATGCCTTAAAACTAAAAAAAAAAAAACTTAAAAAAAAACCCTGAAGCAAAACTTTTTTTTAAAAAGAGTCATATTGAGAAACAAGTAGTTGGCTATCCTTAGCCTGAAGATAAAAAGAGTAGCATGGTTGTAATCCCTTTTCATGATTGTGATCCCTTTTGGTACCTCAAAAACCATTCCTTGTCCCCAAATCACAGGCAGGTGGGTGAACTCACCTGGTATCCCCGAGGGATGAGTTTTCTCAAACTCCTCAGCATTGTTCCTCCTGAAAATAGAATAGAATACCTTTATTGTCATTGCATTCCACAAATACAATGAAAGTTGAAAGCTACTCCAGCACAGTGCCCCAATATCACATCACAATCACACTACAGAGTTTAATAATAATAATAATAATAATAATAATAATAATAATAATAATAATAAGAAGAAGAAGAAGAAGAAGAAGAAGAAGAAGAAGAAGAAGAAGAA
>BLBF01000081.1:8197028-8218866 GCA_015471245.1 Laticauda colubrina
TCCTTCCTTCCTTCCTTCCTTCCTTCCTTCCTTCCTTCCTTCCTTCCCTTCCTTCCCCTCGCTCGCCTTCTTTTTACTTTCTCTTTTCCTTCCTTCCTCTTTCCTCCTCTCTTTTTTCTTTTTCTTTCCCTCCCTTTCTCCCTCCTTCCCTTCCCTCCCTCTTCCTCCAACTCCCCCCCTACCTTATATTTTTAAATTGGAAGCTACCCTAGTTAAGCTTGATTGTATCTCTACCTTCTCTCTAGAAGTGCTTCATTCTGATCACGGGTATGATGTTGGCTGCTTTGATTTCCTCCTGAGGGAGAGAATTTTATATGTCCTCAGGAGAGCTCTTCTCTCCATAAAAGAGGCACTCCAGGGCTGAGCCTTTTTTCTCTTTAAACCAGGGCCCTGGAGTAGAAGAAGTTGGAAAGGAGAGCCAGGGCAACACCTGGTTCAAACCACAGAAGCTCCAAAGTTTGCCCTTGGGGAAAACCAGAACAAACCCAAAATGGCTGGAAATTTATCTCCCATCTGACTCTCGCACATAATTGCTCACCTCTCACCTGGCTGGGTTTTTATGACAGCCCAGATCCCACTGCCTGCTGTCTGCATACCAACGCATCCAACCAAGGCCTCAACCATGATTATTACTATTATTATTTTAAATCCTCCTTTGTCTCCATTAGTAAATGTGTTCAGCCGCCCTCGGCGGTATTGCTTCCTTGGGAAATCACGACTCAGGCACCCAACAACAGAGCAGCGGCCCAGATGAGCAAGCGCAGAGCCCCTGGAATCTTCCACCTATTTATAGTCCAACCCTGCCGAGATGTTGCAGGCTCGGCAACGAGGTGGAGGGGACAGCCGACCCGCGGTATGCTACACAGCTTGTGATTCCATCAAAGCAGCCAAACAAGATGGAATCTCTTCTCTCTCTCTCTCTCTCCTCTCTCTCTCCCTGCCTCCCTTCACTGAGAAACTGCTGAATGCAGGTGTCTTTCCAGTCCCCGCAACGTCCTTGGATACTGCAGGTGAACTCTGCAGAATGCCTTTTTCCCCTCCTTCCTCCTCTTCCTCCCCACTGCCACCGTGGGCTGTCCTTCAGCCTTCCTCGCTCTTGAGAAAACCGCCCTGCGAGGATTTCCTTTCAAGCCTCACATTTTGTGGGATTAGCTAACAAAGATCCAGCACGTTCCGCCAGGCGTGTCCACCTGCCTGCCTTTCATCGCCACACATTCCTAGCCAGTTATGGAACGACGGGAAGCTAACCCACCCCACTTTTCCTTGCAATGCTCTGGATTGGGATTTCTCAACCTTTCAGCTGGGTGGACTTCGGCTTGCAGAATTCCCCAGAGCCAGCATGTTAGCCCGCTCACTCTGGATTCTGAGGCTGCCTCAGTTTCCCAAGGAGCAGCTGCTACAGAGGCATTTCAAGGTTAAAAGGAGCAGAGGGTGGAATGCCCTTCAACTGAAAGTAGCCATCCCCTGGAAGGCAGGATAAAAATTGAATAAACAAACATAGGTTACCACTGTTCATTAACTGACCATTCGAAGTTACAACTGTGACTGAAAAGAGCCGTTTTTCACACTTAACGACCATTGCAGCCTCCCAGTAATATGATCAGATGCTGGGCAACTGACCCATATTTATGACAGTCACAGTGCCCTGAGGGAAGCCTTCCCTTAATGACTGTATTCCTAACTTAACTGCAGTGATTCATTTTACACCTGTCACCAGGAAGGTCATAAAAATGAGGCCAAAAAAAATTCACTTATCCGATGTCTCGCTTAGCGATAGAAATGTTGGCCTTAATTGTGGTTATACATTTGAGGACTCCCTGTGCACATAAATGAAACAGGTATGAAGTTAGGTGGAAAAAGAAACTGAACCTGTTGTTAATCCCGTCTGCCCGTATGACAGCTGTCATCTCTTTTGTGGCAGCTTTTAAGATAGGTTTGTTAATCCCCAGTTGCTCCTTTGGATCAAGAAGGAGATGATTTATAGATATCATATACAATTCCCCCCAAGTAATCTTCCGCCTTCCGCCCAACTTCAGCATCAGGAACAGACAGGGCAGGGACGATCTGTCCAGCTGCTATTAGTGAGCTGGCCACTCTTTAAGAAAGAGCAGAGGTGTTGGGGCCTGCCCTCTTCGATTTTCACAGAACTAGCTGGAACCCAGAATGACTTTTTTTTTTTGAAGATTTGCTTGTTTGCCTGTCAATCACTAAGAGAGCTTTTCTCCATTATCTTTTCTCATCTGTATTTTGAAAAGTAACTGAATCGTTACTGCAATGGAAGGCATGGAGAAGAGGTTTTGTAAGGTTGAACCCCAGCAAAGTTTAGGTTTTGGAACTGGGATATTGGGATGGGCCAGTTCTAAACTGGGTCGTGGGCCTCACCAGAACTCAAGTTGGGATTAAAAGGATCCTAAAAAGAGCAAGTATTCCAGCATAGCCATCAAGAAGAAAAATTGTGTATGCAGGTCCCACCCTCCTCACACACAACTCCAATCCCTCACCCACCCCCGTTTCTACCTGCTGATTTTTGACAAGGGTCCTCCAGTGAGTTGCTGGTGACTTTCAGGAAGGCCAGGTTCTAATTTCGAGAGAGGTTGCCATGCCAATGACGGCTACTGCCGCCTTCCTCTTCTCCACCCAACCGCAACAAGAGGAAGTAAAATAGAATACCTTCTGCCCGTGACTCCTTCTGAAGTTTGGAAGGAGAAAATGAAAGCCACAGGCGGAACAAATACAGCTTGGTGGCTGGTTAGAAGAAATTATTATTATGATTATTTTTAAAAAACCACCAAACCAGCTCTGTAGCACCACCAGAGTCCTGTTTTGACCCCGGAGAGTGTGCCTCGCTGGACCAGGCCGAGCAGTCCATCTTGCGACTTGTTTCTTCGGCCATGTAAGGGAGCCCCAGAGCACGCCAGGTGCCTATTTTAGGAAAATGCGCACGGGTTTGTCATTTCTGCTCCAGTGCCATGGCCTGCGGCTGCCTCTTCAGCTGCTGACTCCTTCTCTTTGAGCAAAGAAAGAAGCATCACAGCCCATGTAGGTTTCTGACAAAAATTTGCGTTGGGGAGCAGCTGCCACCATGCCAAGCTCGGCTGGATGCCAGTCTCACCCCCCCCCTCTCTCTCTCTGTCTGTCTCTGTCTCTCTCTCTCTCTCTCTCCCCCTCCCTCCCTCCCTCTTCCCTTCTCCCCTGCTACAAAACCTGTTCGGTGCCAAAAGCTTTCAAAGTAAACAACCAAGCAAGGCATCTTATACCTTTTGTCTGTCACAGCGGGCCTAGAATTTGCAACGGAACCTCCCTGGGGCTGCAGAGGAGGTTTGAGTGAGGCGAGAAAGGAAGTTTTGGAAGAGGCCAGAACGTTCCACTCCTTGGGGGGGGAGGGGAAATGGTGTGCCTTTTGGCAGCCCACCCACCCCTTCCCAAACCCTTGTTTGAAGGGCACCTCTTGGAAAGCTGGTGCTTTCTCAGACTTGCCCTCTGAAAAAACCAGGTGTTTCCAGAAAGGCTTATCTGTGTGGGCCTATTGTAATGCAAAGATTACAATGCAATTGAAAGCTCTTTGGAAGGTTGGGCAAGTAGGTCACTATTGGCTGTTGAGCAAGGTGTGGGGGCTTGAAGCATTGATCCAGACCTAAATATCTAGATTTTCTGAAGTTGCCTTTCCTGCTCTAAGTAGTGGCTACCGTTCTTCTCCATACGTGCTGGAACTCAAACGAGGCCTGTCCTGCTTGCAGATAAATGATTTCTGATTTGGAAAGGGACCTTGGAGGTCTTCTCGTCCAATTACACACACAACACACAGACACACACACGCCAGTGGCAGGATTTCTTATTCAGGTAGTCCTCCACTTAAAGCAGTTCATTCAGTGACCTCTGGAAGTGACGATGCTACTGAAAAAAGTGACTTAGGACAATTGATCAAACTCATGACTGTTGCAGCATCCTCATTGTCACATGATCAAAATTCAGACATTTGGCCACTGATTCATATTTACGATGGTTCAGAGTGCGGGCACATGACCTTCTGACCAGCCAAGTCAACGGGGAAGCCAGATTCACTTAACAACTGCAGTGATTCTGTTGTGGCAAGAAAGGTTGTAAACTGGGGCAAAACGTACTTAACAACCTTCCTGCTTAGCCCAGAAATTTGGGGCTCTGGTCGTAAACTGAGGACTAACCAGTATCATCCCAGATAAATGGATGTGCACTTTTTTCTTGGAAACCTCCAGTGTTGGAGCACCCACACCTTCTAGTGGCAAGCTGTTCGACTGGTTAATTGTTCTCATTGTCAGGAAGTTTCTCCTTAATTCCAGGCTGCTTCTCTCCTTGATTGGTTTCCATCCACTGTTTTTTGTCCTGCCTTCGGGTGCTTTGGGGAATAGGCTGACCCCCCTTTCTTTGGGGTAGCCCCCCAAATATTAGAACCCTGCTATCATGTCACCCCTTAATCCTTCTCTTCGTTAGGCTACCTAGGGGATTCCCCAGGTGACTCTGCCTGTGAGTAATTGGACTACCCCAATAATTCGTCTTTTAAAACATTAACACATTTGAAACCCCACAAATATCAATAGATCGACCTAAAACCCAAGTGATTGTTTTGTTATGGCTTTTTTCATTTTTAAAAAAAACTTTCCTTCAAACCACTTGTTGTGGGTTCAGTTCCCACATCAGTGTTCGTTAACCTAAGCAGGCAGTCACGTTCTCACAGCGTGACCGGGTTTTTTCGGTTTGTTTTATTTCCTGTTTGCTTATTGCTTGGTTTTCTTTCTTTGAAACATTTTCTGAAGTGTTGGTATGATTGTTTGGATTATCCATTGAGGTCTCATTTTGTAGACAATATGTGTGTGGTTTAAAAGTTTGGGTTTTTTTTAAAGTCAGATCTTGCATTTGGCATTTTGAGCCGAGAGTCTGTCCTTTCTCTTATCCTTTACCTTTTCTAGGAAATCAGAATAAAGCAAAATCACAATGGCCATCACACTGTTGTATCTTGTATCTGGGACCGGCTTTCCAGAGCTGCTTACCTTTTTAGAAGTGAGGTGCGTAGCTAACACAAGAAAATCCTTTTCTGTGATAAAGTTTTCAGATTCAGAACCTTCCAAATAGCAGCTAGTCCTCGACTTACGACCATAGTTGAGCCCAAAACTTCTGTTGTTAAGCGAGATGTTTGTTAAGTGAGTTTTGCCCCATTTTATGATCTTCCTTACCACAGTTGTTAAGGGAATCACTGCAGTTAATATGCTGGTTGTTAAGCGAGCCTTGCTTCCCCATTGACTTTGCTTGTCAGAAGGTCGCAAAAGCGGATCACGCAACCGCCAGGACACTGCAGCTGTCATAAGTCTGAGTCAGTTGCCAAGCGTCTGAATTCTGATCACATGATCATGGGGATGCTGCAAAAGGCCATAATTGTGGGGAAACAGCTAGAAGTCCTTTTTTCAGTGCTGTTGTAACTTTGAACGGTCACTAAACAAACTGTTAAGTCCAGGACTACCTGTACCTCAGATCTTTAAGTGACTTCACATTTGGTAGGCATCTATTGAAAATGTGTTTCTTTCCCCAAGACGTTATTTTGGTTTCTGCGCTGATTGTTTACTTCTGTTTTCTCTCTGCAGTTGGAACTGATTTCTTTATCATATTTTGTAAGAGCTTTTGAGAGGCTTTGGAGAAATAAATACTTTAAGTAAATAAAAAACAAACTTCCTCTGCTAGCCACTTGTTTTGATTCCAAAGGCCATAAATATCTGTCTCTATTTTTTGTCTGTCAGTTGGTCCATCTATCATCTATCCATCTACTCTCTCCTATCTATCTATCTATCTATCTATCTATCTATCTATCTATCTATCTATCTATCTATCTATCTAGTTTTTTATTCTTTAGTCAGTTTACTTGCTCCATTTTGCTTCATCTTCCTACCAGCATGTAAGATTAAGCCTGGTGGCTCATTGTAGAGCATTTATGGCACAGCTCCAGTAAGCATGTGTGTGTGTGTGTGTGTTCGGCTTCCTTTCCTCCCCTAATTATGCCTCCTTGCCTACATTAAATTATGTCTCCAGTTAAATAGTCAGGTCTTTCTTGTTTTCTTCTGTTCTGGAAATCCCCCAGCATGCTTGAGGACCTACGAATGAAATATTAATTAGCGATGTGGATAAATGAGGGAATTCCTTTTCAGTCAGTAATTGGACTTATAGGTGTTTTTTTTTTAAATAGGAAGATATCTTGGGAAAGAGGAGAAAACCAAAGCATGGTGATGGTGGGGTGTCAGGTATCTCCTTTTTCCAAATTCCTTATAGCCCATCCAGCAACTAGTTTTGCAGATTGAGGGTTTAGGGCATACACCCTCTTCCTTGTTTTCCCTACAAAGTAGTAAGGAATCACTAGATTCCCAATCTGTAATTCCTTAGCCATAGTTGAATGCTATGTGGAATGGGAGGCCTCCAGTTATCCAGCTACTGCTGACATATCACAAGTATTGAGAATTGTCAATAATGCAGTTTGCAAAAAATAAAAAAATAAAAATTCTAATCCTGGCAGCATGACAGACGTATTTTCCAGTCTGCCGTACTATTTGGTCTTCATAAGTTTTCTTTCTCCACAATGCAGATGCTTTAAACTATTTTGTTTTGTTTCATTTCGTAGGACCCCTCGAAGCTGTACAAGAAGAGCGGAGAGGCTGGCCCAGCTACGGTGGAAAGCTTGCTTGCCGAGAGTAGAAACAGAGCCAGCAGCCCGGCTTTGAAGAAGCTTTCCCCACTGCATTTGGACGGGCTGGAGTATGTGAAATCAGCCTTTTCTACTCCCATTGGCAGCCGTGATCCCGACTTGAAAGAGCGAGCCCAGGCCAACGGACCCCCGACGGTAACAGAGAAACTGGCCCAGCTGATCTCAACCTGCCCTCCGGCAAAGTCTTCCAAACCAAAGCAGAAGAAGCCGCCCATGACAGTCATGTCCGGATTTGCTAAGGATTCCGGAAAGAAGCTGCTGACAGCTGGGGCCGCGGTGGCTACTGTGACCAAGGACTTCCTGAAGAAACCGATTTCAAGTGGCATCCTTGGCCTCGACTTGGGCAACAAGGAGTTTGCCAAGAAAGCCCCAGGAACTAGTGGTGGTTCCGGGGGTTTGATTAGTAAGGAAAACGGGAGCAAAAAAAATCTAGGGCCCTGTCCAAGCATGGCCGGGCTCACAAACAAGGACTATGAGAAAAGGCCACCCATCCTTAGCTGCCCAGTGGGACCGGTCAGCAAGGAAGGAGGAAAGAAACCATTGCTTGTGACGAGCATGGCACCGTCTGGAGTGGCCAGCAAAGACTGTGGGAAAAGGCTTCTGGGGACCAGCAGTCCCATTGGATTGGTAAACAGGGATCCCGGGAAAAAATCTCTTGGCATGGTCAGCCCGCCCGGATTGATTCACAAAGACTCACTGAAGAAGCTTCCATTACCTGGAAGTGCGGTTGGATTATTTAATAAGGATATTGCAAAGAGATACCTGGGGTCTGATGGCCCAGTTGGATTGGTCAGCAAGGACTCGGCGAAGAAGCCGACGAGTTTTGGGACCTCGAGCGGATTGATTAACAAAGACTCCGGAAAGAAGCCATCAGCAACTGGGCCCCCAATTGGGTTGATGGCGAAAGAGTCTGTCAAGAAACACATGGGGGTGGGCATTATGGCCTCTCTGACGCCGAAGGACTCTGGGAAGAAATCGATGGGGAGCACCAATTTAGTGGGCTTAGTCAGCAAGGACTTAGGGGCACTGAAAGCCGACGCCACCAACCTTCCAACGGAGCCCTACAAGCGGTGTTGTGGCAGCGGCTCAGTCCCTGTAGAAAGCCACATGCCTGCCGGGCTTCTGAAGGATGGGGCCGGGGGCAGTAAACCATTTGAAAAGCACCTGGCGAGACAGAGCAAAGACAGTCTCTCCGAAAAGTTGCCGTCCCAAGTTTCCAGTGTAGGCAAAGACGGGGCCTGTGGTCAGCAGGAGATCTCCCCCAGTGAACAGGGCCCGTCAGAATCATTAAAGCAAGAGAAACATCTCCCGGTGTATTGCACTTCTCCTGAATTCAGGACCGCTGGAGGAGCTTCAGAGATCTCCACCGCCAAGTCTCCATTTAGCGCCGTAGGGGAGGGGGGCCTCCCTTCCCCTTCCCCAACCGCCTCGGTCGCTACTTTAACCCACAGCCCCCCAATGGCTCTGTCTCAGGTCCCTTCCAACCCATTGCATTCAAGCCACATGCCGGATCTCTTAGACAGCCTGTCTGAGCAGAGCAACAAGACGCCGTCCGCCTCTGATGGCGCCCGCTCCAGTATGAACAGGCTGGGGAATCCCGGCTTGTACGCGAGCAGCAAAGGGGTCATTTGGGAGCCGAGCAACCCCAACTCGGCCTCCACGGAGGATTCGAAACTGGGTCCTGCCCCAGGCAAGAAAGCCAGCTTGGTCAGTGAAAGCAACCTCCATGCTTCCATCGTCCCATCAGTGGTCAGCTTCTCCAGCTTGTTCAACAACAAGCCCTTTCTAAAGGTGGGGGCCGTGAGCTCCTTAGGGAAACAGAGGCAAGGCCTGGAGATCCTGAGGGGGAGCAGTGGCGCCGACTCCCAGGGCAAGCCCTTAAAGAAACGGAAAGGGAGGAAACCCCGTTGGACGAAAACCTGTCAGTCTCCCAAAGAGCTCGAGTCAGAGAGGCCCGAGCTTTTAAAAAACGTCTCTTGCGGCCCGTTATCCGAAAGTGGCCTGGAGCAGGCCAAGCTCTTTGAAAGCACAGGGCCCCCACCCACCTTCGCCGAACATGACTTCCTGAAGCGCCATTTGCCTAAACTGAGCAAAAGCGGCAGCCTACAGTCGCTCTCCCTTCTGGGCAGCATGGAGAAGGAATCGGGGAAGTTCTACAGCGCCCACGTGCCGACGTCCGTGGGCTGCCTGTCAGACGACTTATTCCCCGACATATACAAACCCAAACGGAACCGGTCAAAATCCAAGGAGATGCCCCAGTTGGAAGGGCCACCCAAACGGGCCTTGAAAATCCCTGCCTCCAAAATCTTCTTGGCACAGTCCAAGGAAGAGCAGGAACCACCCATCCTGCACCCGGAAGTGGAGATCCCTTCCCTCCGCCAGAGCCTGGCAGGGGAAGCTTTCCCGAAGAAGCGAGGCCGCCCCAAACGTCAGATCCGCTCAGGGCTCAAGATGAAGCCACCCGTCCTCTCTGCCGCCCCTTTCGTCACTCCCGAAAAGGCCAACAAGACAGAGGACACCATGGACCACCAGCCGCCGCCGCCAAGCGGGGACTTTTTCGATAGCGGCAGCCAGCTTAGCAATGCCGAAGAAAACGGAGACTCGAGCGCCGGTAGTGCCAGCGAGCAGGAAGGCGAAGCTGAGCACAAGGAAGTCAAGCGTAGCAACGGTCAGCTGGTGAAAACCATCATCCGGAAAATCAACAAGATGAAGACGCTCAAGAGGAAGAAGATCCTCAACCAAATCCTCTCCTCCTCAGCTGAGCCCAATAAGGGGAAAGTCAAGTCCAAAGCCCACGGCAGCGTCTCCAGCTTGGCGGCCACCTTCAGCACCAAACTGGGCCAGCAGATCAACGTGAGCAAGAAAGGAACCATCTACATAGGAAAAAGACGAGGCAGGAAGCCCAAAGCTAACTTGAACAGCCTCCTGGCGGCCAGTTCTAATTTTGCTGTCCTGGAAACATCAAGCCAACTGACTAGTGGAGGGATGCTGGGGCAAACCAGCACCCCTTTGCTCCCGTCCGGCCCCAGTAGCAACCCCGAGGTTCTTCCGTCTCCCATTTGCTCCCAGTCGTCGGGCACTAGCGGAGGACAGAGCCCAATCAGCAGTGACATGAGCTTTGTGGAGCCCAACTCGGTGCCCTGTTTCCACCTGCACAGCCGGCAAGGGAGCGTGGTGCAGACCTTGGCGATGCGCAAGGCCTCGCGGGCCAGGCGGAGGCTCTCCCCGCCTACACTGCTCCCCAACTCCCCCTCCCATATGAGCGAGCTGGGCTCCCTGAAGGAAGCCACCCCGTCACCCATTAGCGAGTCCCACAGCGATGAGACAGTGCCCAGCGACAGCGGCATCGGCACCGACAACAACAGCACGTCGGACCGGGCGGAGAAATTCTGTGGGCCCAAGAAGCGGCGGCACTCCTTCGAGCATGTCTCCCTGGTGGCCCCCGAGGCCTCAACTGTCCTGGGCGGCCTGAAGGAGAAGCACAAGCACAAGTGCAAGCGTCGTGGCCATGACTACCTGGCCTACGACAAGCTGAAACGGCCGAAGCGCAAGAGGAAGAAGAAGTTCCCACAGCTGCGGGGCAGGCAGGATCCCGATTTCCTGGCCGAGCTGGAGGAGCTGATCAACCGGCTGAGCGAGATCCGCATCACGCACCGCAGCCACCATTTCATCCCCCGGGACCTGCTGCCCACCATCTTTCGTATAAACTTCAACAGCATCTACAGCCACCCCAGCTTCTCCCTGGACCCTCTGCACTACATTCGCAAGCCGGACTTGAAGAAGAAGCGGGGGCGCCCCCCCAAAATGCGGGAAGCCATGGCCGAGATGCCCTTCATGCATGGCCTCAGTTTCCCCCTTTCCGGTACGGGGTTCTACCCTTCCTATGGCATGCCTTATTCCCCTTCACCCCTGGCGGCACCCATTGGCCTGGGCTATTACGGACGGTACCCCCCTACCCTTTACCCTCCTCCCCCTTCCCCTTCCTTCACCACCCCGCTTCCTCCCCCCTCTTACATGCACGCCGGCCACCTGCTCCTCAATCCGGCCAAGTACCACAAGAAGAAACATAAGCTCCTGCGCCAGGAGGCTTTCCTGACCGCCAGTCGGGCGCCGCTTCTCTCCATGAGCACCTACCATCCCAGCGTCCCGCCCGAGATGGCCTATAGCTGGATGCTGGAGCACAAACACCGTCACCGTCACAAGCACCGGGAGCACCGCTCCTCGGAGCAGTCGCCGGTCTCCCTCGAGGCCTTGGCACCCGCTGGCTCTTCGCGGACTGTCTTGGAATCCCTGAAGCGCTACCGCTTTGGCAAGGAGGCCGTGGGCGAGAGGTATAAGCATAAGGAGAAGCATCGCTGCCACCTGACTTGCCCGCACCTCTCGCCTGCCAAGGGGCTGCTGGGACGAGAAGAGCAGTGGGCCCGGCGGGAGACCACCGAGAGCGGCGCCCGGACTTTGGGATTACAGACCCCTCTGCAGATAGACTGCTCCGATTCTCCTCCCAACCTCCCACTGGGGAGGTTCACTCCCAGTTCCGAACCAGCCAGTAGCGATGAACACACCAATCTTTTTACCAGTGCAATAGGCAGCTGCCGCTCCACAGGCTCCGCCAGCGGGCGCAAGAAACTGTCCGAGGGCTCTGGACTTTTCAGCCCCCAAGAAGGATCGCTCGGCCGGCCCCTCCGGAAGGAGACCTTGTCCCCGATTGAGAAGGTCGTGCAAGGCCTCTCAGGTAAGCCACTTCTTGTCGCATCCATTGCCTTGAAGAAGTTAAAATAAAACCCACTCTCTAAATGGATTTCTCAGAGTTAGGTGGCTTTTCTCAGAATTGTTGGGAGGTTGGGATTGAGCTGCAGGGTCCTTGATGCTCTCTACACTGGGTGGTTTTCTTTGCGGACGTTTCATGACCAAACTAGGTAATATCATCATGGAAGGGACTGGAGTGTGTGAAGAGGAAGGAAGAAGAAGGGAAGGAAGGAGAAGGGAAGGAAGGAGAAGGGAAGAAAGGAAGGGCCCCTGCTCAAGCAGGAGATTCCACAACATTCCAGACAAATGGTTGTCCAATCTCTTCTTCAAAACCTCCAGTGTTGGAGCACCCATAACTTCTGGAGGCCAGTTGTTCTCACCAAAATTTCCTTTAATTCAACCTTCTTTCCTTGATTAGTTTCTTGTCCTGCCTTTGGGTGCTTTGGAGAACAGATTGACACACACACACACCCTCTTCTTTGGGGCAGCCCCTCAGATATTGGAGCATGGCTATCATGTCCCCCAGTCCTCTTCCCCAATTCCTGCAACCATTTTTGATATGTTTCAGCCCCCATCCCAACCCCAGTTCCCTAATCATCTGCGTTGCTCTTTGCACTAGCATACAAAATTGGTGGTCGGTCATCTAGCCCCTTCTTTGGTGGGCCTGTCCCACAAGGCTCAGTGCTGGCACACTCACTGTGCTGGCATGTTTGGTTGA
Organism: Laticauda colubrina; assembly: GCA_015471245.1. Taxonomy (NCBI): domain Eukaryota; kingdom Metazoa; phylum Chordata; class Lepidosauria; order Squamata; family Elapidae; genus Laticauda; species Laticauda colubrina. The sequence goes on from BLBF01000081.1 coordinate 8,209,214, forward strand.
AGGAGGAGGGGGACTTCCTGTCTTGGCTGTTAAGAGGGATGTAATCATGACTGCTGAGCGTTTTAATGGCACCTTAACAAAAAAATTGACTCAGTTTCCCTGGCAGTTGATTCATTCAGCTTTGCAATCTATCATTCCTCCTTTGCTGGTTCTTTTCCAGAGAACTTTCTGGTTTGGCAGGCTGAGCAACTTTAGTTAACAGTATATTATTATTATTATTATTATTATTATTATTATTATTATTATTGTTGTTGTTGTTGTTGTTGTTGTTGTTGTTGTTGTTGTTGTTGTTATTATAGCATGAAACTCAGTCAACTGAACATTTAAAAATGTATCACAAATACCATTGACCGAGGCTGATGGTTGATATGGTTTGCTGTCAGCATCCCAAGTATCAACCAAGCATCTTCTTATAATGTATGCTGTTCCAAATAGCGCAGTTTTTCGCAGCTCTGCTGGTGCTACAGCAGGAAGCTTCAACTTCTTGATGCATTTTGTAAAATTCTTGGACGTGGTACCAAGTGACCCGATGACAATGGGTATCCCTGTCACATTTTTCATCCAAAATCGCGTAATTTCGATAGCCAGGTCATGATATCTTGTGATTTTTTTTTTGCCTAGTTCTGTTTTCTTGGCGTCTTCTGGTACAGCAATATCAATAAATTGCACGCTTCGGTTTTCGAAGATGATGATTCAAAAGTCAGATGGATCCTCATTTGGAACACAGCATGCCAGATATCAATCACAGTTGTTGTTATTGTTATTATTGTTGCTATTTTAAATGCAGGCCATTTGGCCGCTGGAGCTATGCCTCAGTGGGTCTGATAATCAGTCCCACAGGTCTCTTTCTGACTCTTTTGCTCACGATTCCATTAGGAAAAGGCCAACCAGATTTATCGGGGCACATAACTTTTCACAGCGATGCCTGGATGTTGTCATACATCTCTGCATTCCCGCTTAAGCTGCTGGCTCTTTCCTTTCCCTTGTTTTGTCCTTGGTGGAACAGCCTGGAGACAGCCACCACTGTGCAATTGGCCAGATGGTGCCTTTAAAAAGAAAAAAAACACAAAAAACGGAAACCCAGCCTTGCTTGCTTGCTTGCTTGCTTGCTTGCTTGCAGCCTTCGTTTATCCTCCTTGTGCCTATATCCAGGCTCATGCATGGAGGATGGCTGTGCAAATAAATTAAATATATCCCACGCTCACACACATCCACGCACCCCTATGCTGGTGTTTGCAGAGGGTGAATATCCCCAAGGGGTTAAATGAAAAAGTAAAAAAGGAAAGGGGTGCGGGGAGAGACAGAAAAAACAGGTTGCCTTGGTTAGTTAGAGTCCTGGGAATTTCCTGCGGAATTCCATTAGCGTGAGTGAGCGGATTTTATGAGAAACAGCCCTAATTAAAAAGAAAACAGAGACGTGTGTGCGCTCCAGGCCTCCTCCGGCCCATAGAGTGCCATCTCTGAATCACCACCTCTCTACTGGCGCATTTAAGGGGTGAGTCAGAGGAAAATGGATCGCCTTTCGGTAAAGCTGTCCTCTCTTGCCTTCCTCCCCCCTCCCCAAAGCAATTGGAACCATCTGTTCTTTCGCCCTGCCATTTTATTCCTTCCCTTCCCGTGCCACTTCTCCAGGCCAGTTAAAAGCCTCCCCTCTGGAGCTGCCAACTCATTATTTCTTTTCATGAGATATTTATCCCACTTTATTAAGTCCACTCAGGGCAGCGGACATAAGCTAACGCATCTTCCTCCTCCTGTTTTCCCCATGACAAAGTGTAAGGTGGGTTGGGCTGACAGTGGGAAGGACTGGCCCAAAATCACCCAACGAGCTTTCATGCCTAAGGTAGGACTAGAACTCACCATCTCCTGGTGATTGGCCCAAAATCACCCAGGTGGCTTTAATGTCTAAGATGAGACTAGAACTCACTGTTTCCTAGTGATTGGCCCAAAGTCACCTAGCCAGTTTTGATAGCTAAGCCGGAACTAGAACTCACTGCCCCTGGTGATTGACCCAAAGTCACCCAGTCAACTTTCACACCAAGATGGGACTAGAACTCCCAGTCTCCTGATTTCTAGGCCAGCACCTTCACCACTAACCAACCTGGCTCAACATCTATAATTCCTTGCCACTGGCTACCTCAGTTTGGGATGTTCAAGTCAAGAATGCAAGAAATGGCCTATTAGGTTGCCAAGCCTGTGTCACTGGCCAATATGGGGAACTGGTGGATGGTGATTGGACTTCCCATTGACCATTGATTCCCCATCCATGGGCAATCAACCCTTTTATCCCAGCAAAACAAAGCAAAATCTCCTGCATTCTTCCAGATTTCAGGCCTCTTCCTTTCCCCAGTGACAAAATCATAATCGATTCTAAAAGGTCTGCAAAGGTGCACATTCACATCAAGAAAGAAAGGGAAAAAAAGAGAAAGGGAGAAAGAAAAGAAAAAAAGGAGAAAAGAGAAGGAAGGAAAGGAAGGAAGAATTAGAGGGAAAGGAGGGAGGGAGGACTAGGAGAAGTGGGAGGAAGGAAGGGTGAGAGGGGAGGGAGGGAAAGAAGGATGGAAGGAGAGAGGGAAAGAAGGAAGGGTTAAAAGGAAGGATTGGAGGAAAGAGAAATTAGAGGGGAGGGAAGGAAAAGAAAGGAAAGAAGGATTAGAGGGGAAGGAAGGACAGAAGGACTTGCTTCATGTTCTGGTTGCAGCCATCTTTTTATTCGTCCATCCAGAGCCTGGGCTGATCTCATATTTCCTCGCCAAAATAAGTCCCTTCACATCAAGAGAGCCTTTATTCTCCCATCTTTCCTCTTCTGCACGGTTTGTTCATCCTGGCAGGCTTTTTTTTTTTCCAGCCCTGCCTGACTCATCTCGGATAACAGGACAGGTATGGCACAAACATGCCTGAGAGGGGGAAGAAGGGGCCTGCAGCTGTCCCCAAAACCTCACCCACCCACCCACCCACCGCTTCAGTGCAGAAACACAATAATTAAAAATAGATTCTCCTAGCCACCAAGCCCCCCACCACCCACCCACCCCACCAGCGTCCAAGCATAGGGGGAGGAGTGGGGCAGGCATGTGGCTGCCTCTTCTATTGCTGGGGCTCACTCTCCAGATGTTGAGACCCAGATTGGCAAACGGCTGGAACAAAGGTTCGAATTGCTCAATTCCACGCACGTACACAGATTGTCCTCAAGTTACGGACCTCATCGTTGAGCTCAACATTGGCGTGGCGCCAAGGGAGAAATCCCTTGAGCCAGTTCTGCCCCGTATTGACAGCTTTCCTTGCCATGTCCGTTAAGCGGATTGCCGCAGTCGTTCAATGAGTCACACAGTTGACTTGCTAACAGCAGTCTTGGGGAGGGAGGGAGAATGTGGTTGCTGCACTTATTACCTCCCTGTAGAGGTGACATCAGTGCGCAGCATCCTTTGGCCTGCTGCCAAGCTTTACACACACACACACACACACACACACACAACCCTTCAACGGCCAGCCAGCTGGGTCATGAAGGCACCTGGTCTTTTAATCTTCCCCGAGGGAGGCTTTCCAGCCATCTGGCGCTCCCGCAGGAACGCTCGGGCCAAGGGTCGGAGTGTTTGAGAAGGACACAAGGGCGCCTTCAGCTCCCTTCGGGGATCAATTAAGCCAGGGCTCCCCAACCTTGAAGCTTTGAAGAGCAGCCTGGAAGATCTCTAAGGTCCTGAGGGGCTTCCCGGTGTGGGTGGGTATTTTGTGGCACATTGTGAGGTTCATTGTTGTTTTAGAGCGAAGTCTCTGGAGATGCTCACCCATCCTGGTTGTCCCAAAGGTGCTTTTTTTTTGTCTCAAGAGGCAGCTGGACTTTCTGTATTTTTTTTCTTTGAAGGTGTTTTGCTTTTCATCCAAGAAGCTTCATAAGGTCTTCTTCAGTTTTAGGGTTGAAGCGTTCCCACTCCTCAGGACATGTTTCGCTCTTGACCCAGCTGTTTGGTCAAGAGGAGCCACCAAGGACAATGCCCCTCAAAGCTGAAGCTGGCCCTCCTTTAGGTTCCTTTGGTTAAACCACCTCAAGCTTTGGCCAGTGACCATCAGAATCTGGGTAAAATCTATCCTTGTCTCTGCATTCAGACGCCGTCTCCCGTTGGCTTCTTGTTGAAACTGCAGAGGGGACGGTGGTTTGGAATCTTGTGTCTCCACCTTCCACTTCTCTCTCCCTTTTTTGACCTGTCTTGATTTCCTTCGCCAGGCACCCTTCCAGGTCAGGAGAAGCTCTTGCAGAGATCAGTGGAGGGCACCAGTTGCAGTCCTTCCAGGAAGAGGTCTTCCTCTGAGAGCACGTCTTCCACAGGTGAGTCAGGTTACTTCTCTAAGATAGGTGTAGGGAGCCCTTCAGGTATCACAGACCTGGAACTGTAAGCCAGCGTTGTTCAGCCTCAACAATATGACAGGAACTTCCACTCCCAGAATTCCCCAGTCTGGACGGACTTCCACTCCCTGAATTGCCTAGCCATCTGAGAGTTGAATGCCTACCCATCTTAAAACCAACACTGGATTAGAGATCCAGGTAGTCCTAGAGTTATGACCGTAATGGAATGCACCCCTTACATGATGATTATGAAACAGGTTGGTTTTATGGCCTTTTTTCCCCGTCAGTCATTTAACTAATCACCTCTATTCTAGTATTGGGTACCAAGCCAGCAAGGTTTTTATTTTCCCAGTTACCCTTATGCAAGGCTTTCTCCAGGTAAGCCCACCTGTCTCCCTCATGGCTTCTTGTTTGTCACCTGGTGAAGGAGGCTTTGGAAAAGGACAGCTTCCTTCTGGGAATTGCAGGTGTAACATCACTGGAGATGTTTTGGAAGAGAATGCACAGCCATTTGCCCAGAATGGCGTACAGTCTCTTGCTTGACCAGGGGTTGAACTAGATGACCTCCAACGTCCCTTTCAGCTCTATTATTCTTATTCTGCTATTCTTTTTTCCTCCCTCCTTCCTTTCTTCTGGAGGTTTTTAAGAAGAGACTGGGCAACCATTTGTGCACTGTGGTAATAGGTCAGGGGTCTTCAAACTGGACAGTTTTGAGACTTGCCAACTTCAACTCCTCCAGAATTCCTCCTCCAGTCGTGTTAGCTCAGGAATTCTGGGAATTGAAGTCCACAAGTCTTAAATTTGCCAAGTTTGAAGACCCTTGGTATAGGTCTCCTGCCTGACAGTGGGTTGGACTAGAAGACCCTAAGGTGCCTTCCAACTCTGTTATTATTCTGCTAGGTCTTGCAGCCAAACTTCTGCAGAGGGTATCTTTTTGTTCATTCATTCATTTGACTTGTACTCTACCTGCCTTGCCTAGAGGCAATTCCAGAGGGCTTCCGTCCTTCAAAAGCCGTTTATACAGTTTGGCTGCTAACAGAGAGAGCCATGGCAAAGTTTTCCCTCTCGTTCCCAGGAAAAGCCATTGCTTAAACCCCGAACGAAACCGTCCCTTACCCGAGTCCCTTTCTCTTTCCAGTCGTTGGGATCCCGTCACGCAGTTCCAGAATTGGCTCCTCCTTGGAAGATTCCACTGACCACCTCCTGCAGCGCCTGGCTCACCACGAAAGCCAGGGAGATCTGGACAAGGCCCTGGAGTCTGTCCTGGCCAGCGGCCCCACCCTGCCCTCGGACAGCCCCAGTCGGAGCCCCGGCCACGAGAAATCCTGTGACCACTTGCTTCCCGGGAATCCCTCTGGCAGCGATAGCCTCTCTCTCCTCTCAGGCCGCTTGTCGAGTGGCTGCTCCCCGCACCACCACTTCAAGAGGGGCATGGTGGAAGCCATGCAGAGCCAGACCCGCCGGATGTGCAGTTACGACAAGATCTTGGCCACCAAGAAGAACCTGGACCATGTCAACAAGATCCTCAAGGCCAAGAAGCTCCAAAGACAATCGCGGACCGGCAATAATTTTGTGAAGCGCCGGCCAGGGAGGCCCAGGAAGTACCCCTCAGCGCCAGTCGTGGTCTCCTCCCATGGGATCCAGGCCAGCCAGTTCATCGGCCCCGAGCTTGGCAACAGCAGGGAGCCCGGCTGTCTCCTCCACCACAGTCCCGACACCGTCACCGACACCATCGAGTCGGTGGTGCAGGGCGTGAACGAGAAAGGGTCAAAGCGGAAGCGGTGGCTGGAAGAAGAGCAGATTAGGAAGAAGCAGAAGCCACTCGCCGCCGAGGAGCAAGAGAGCCACAAAAGGTGAGCCCTTTGGATTTGGAGGAACAAGAAAAACAAAAAAGGCCCTAGTCCTCATGATTGTGAGCCCCAGCGTCCTATCCAGTAGCCAAGGCAATAGACGGGTCCCTTCCCAAGGGGAAATAGAGGTAGCCCTCACCTTAACAAATCCCAAAAATCTCTGCTGCTAAGCGAAAGGTTTGCTAAAGGGGATTCGGTCTCGTTTTGCAACCTTTCTTGCCGCTGTCATTAAGGGAACAACTGCAGGCAGTTAGTCAGACAGTGTTTCAGCGAATCTGGCTTTCCCCGCCCCCCCCCCCCCCCCAAATTGACTCGGCTGTATAAGAAGGTCACCAGATTTTTATCCCCGTGACTCTCCGGGACCCGGGAACCGTCACAAATTCGAGTCGGCACGCAAGCTTCCGAATTTCGACACAAACACACACACCCGAGCGCAGGGACAGTGCGGCTTTTGTAAGGGTGAAAAACGGGTCGTAAGTCGCTTCCCCCCCCCCCCCCGGTGGCATCGTAACTTTTAGTCACTGAATGAACTGTTGTAAGTCGAGGACTATCTGTGCAACAGCTTGACTCCTGCTGATTGGCCTTCCTTTGTGATGGGTGGGCGGCTTTCTCGAGAGGGTGGATTATACACACACACACCAACTGGTGGGTCCCAGGGGTTCATGTCCAGCCCACGGACTCACCCCCAAATTTCTCCTTCCAGCTTTTCAGAAGCCACGCCTGACCCTCTTCCTCCCCCTCCCCTCCCTCCCCCTCCCCTCCCTCCCCCTCCTCCCCCCTCGGAGGCTGCTGGGAAGCCCCCCGAGAAAGTCGAAGGACCATCGGCCCCCGTTGTCCAGCGCGAGAAGAAGGCGGCTCGTCCTCCGAAAAAGAAGTACCAGAAGGCCGGCCTCTACTCGGACGTCTACAAGACCAGCGAGTAAGTCAGAGCGACTGGAGCCTCACTTTTCTCTGGCTGGGTTCTTATTGGCCAAGGCAAGTAGTCCTCACTTAGCGACTGTTCGCTCCAGCCAGTTTGGAGTTCGCTTGGGGTGTAGTCTGTCTGTCTTTCTTTCTTTCTTTCTTTCTTTCTTTCTTTCTTTCTTTCTTTCTTTCTTTCTTTCTTTCTTTCTTTCTTTCTTTCTTTCTTTTCCTTTCTCTTTCTCTTCATTCTTTTTCTCTTTCTCTTTCCTTTTCCTTCCCTCCTTTCTTACTCTCTTTTCTTTCTTTCCTGTCTCTTTCTTTCACTTTCCCCTTCTTTCTCTACCTTTTTCTTCCTTCTTCTCTATCTTTCCTTCCCTCCCTGTCCTTCCTTCCTTCCTTCTCTCTTGCCTTCTGCTTTATCCTTTCTTCCTTCTTTTCTTCCCTACCCTCTTTTCTCTCTCTTCCTCTTTCCCCTCTCTCTTGACCTCTTCTTTTTTCTTTCTCTTTTCCTCCCTGCCTCCCTCTCTCCTCTCTCTCTTTCCCTCTTTCCAAACCCTCTTAGCCCAGGGGGAACCTCAAGTGTAGACATGCTCGGTGTGATTGGACTCAACTTGTCGTCTTCTCTGGAACCCACACAGACAAAATTCCTGAGTTACGTCCAAGTTAAAGAATACTCCGCTCACAAGATGCATGACTCATCCGTGTTTCCTATTTGATTTTATCGGGCCCTCCCCTCCGCGCCTCTTGGCTTTCAGGGATAGATCCAAAAGTGTCCCAGAAAGCAATTTATTTTCAGGACTGTTTCCTACACACACACACACACACACACACACACACACACACACATAAATTCCCCTGAGCGAGGAAGAAGTTTATCATGTGGCCTCTCTCCTTGGCAGCAATGTGGTTTTCCATAGAGGGCGGGGCTCCACATACCACAAAGTTAACCAAGTTAAAAGCAGAGTTTCTGGGTTTTTTTTTTCCTTCCTCCCTATGAAACAACACACAAAACCTCTGTGTGGCCTTTCTCCCTGGATAGGGTGGCTTTATCGCCCAGGCTTGGAGTTTTTTCTTGGCGGGTAAGGGCAGGAACACACAGCAGTTGTGTGGTTCTGGCCACCGGTAGACTTCAAGGTTGCTTCGGTTAAAAGGATGGCATTTGGCTTGACCCATTAAAAGCATGTTTACTATAAGTAGCAGAGCCAGTTTGGTGCAATCCATCAATAATACTTATTCGGTCAGTGAGCAGCAAAGAACAAAACCAGGGTGAAGGAAAGAACTATGATGATATACTAACAAGGCATAAATCACATTGCAGGACATGATGTAATAGTTAAGACATCAGGCTAGAAACTGGGACTGTGTGAGGTCCTCAGTGCTCTCTGAGCTTGGTGGTTTTCTTACAGATGTTCCATGGACCCAACTAGGTAACCTCACTAGTGCTACGAGAGAGTGGGGTTTTCTCTGTTTATATATAATGCAACCCCATCCCCTTCTAACACTGATGACGGCAGCTAGGATTGTGGAGAGGAGGAGGAAGGCCCCTTTCTGATATTTTTTTTTGCAGATGTTTCATGGCCCAACTAGATAACATCATCAGTGCTATAAGGGAGCGGGATTTGCTCTGTTTATATATAATGTAACCCCATTCCCTTCTAGCACTGATGAAGTTTACCTAGTTGGATCATGAAACGTCTGCAAAAAAACAACCCAGCTCAGGGAGCACCGAGGACCCTACAAGTTAGCCACAAATACTCTCTTCTGCTGGTAGAAACTAAAAGGCTGTGAGTTCTAGTCCCACTTTAGGCCCAAAGCCAGCCTGGTGACTTTGGGCCAATCCCTCTACATCCTAAGAAGGAGGAAGGTAGCACTTGTCTGGAATGGAAGTCCAGTGGGAATAGAACTAATGGTTGTAGGCTATCACACGCACACCACCCCAATTAAGCGCAATGCAGTTCTCAGCCCTACCAGCAGTAGCTACTAGTTCTAGTTATACACAACAAACTCAGAGGAGTGTGCGTGCAGATAATTGTTGCTGGGGCAATGTGCCCTCTAGTGACAGTACAATTCATTGCACCATTCCTTGTGAATGGGCTCTTGGAAGAGAGCAGACCGCAAGGGTTCATCTTGCTTTGAAAATATACTTTATTGTGGATTCAGCCTGCAGACTTGACACCATCAAAGATGCTAGATTAATGCTGGCAGATGCAATACGATCTTTTGAATTGACCTGGTTGTGTGCTGTGTGGACTCTGCTGCAGGATATTACATTGGCAAAACCTTAATGCTTGTCAAAAATTGTAATAGCCTCTCATCAAACATTGTCTGTCTTGCATTTTCAAGAACCTTTTAATGACCAGACACCTCTTGTTAAGAAGAGATATTCTCTGTAGGGACATCTGGGCTCAGTTTACGGAAGCTCATGAAATACGGGCCGTCAAATAAATAAATAAATAAGTGTGTGTTTGTGTGTGTGTGTGTGTGTGTGTGTGTGTGTGTGTGTGAAATCTCTTTCTCAGATAGATAGATAGATAGATAGATAGATAGATAGATAGATAGATAGA
>BLBF01000081.1:8218876-8240139 GCA_015471245.1 Laticauda colubrina
AGATAGATAGATAGATAGATAGATAGATAGATAGATAGATAGATAGATAGATTTGATAGATATAGATCTCTATATTTATCTATCTGTCTGTCTGTCTGTCTGTCTATCTTGGCTTGCTTAGTGACAGCACTGCTTAGCAACAGAAGTTGCAGTCCCAATGATGGTTGTATGTTCAAGACTGTCCGTAGTTGAATCCTTTCCTAACACCACTCAAAGAAATGTCCATGCCTGTCTCTTTGGTGGAATTGGACATCACCCTTCGTGGCCTTTTGTCCTGTCACACATACTTTCTCTCTCTCCCTCTCTCTTCCTTAGCCCCAAAAGCCGCCTGATCCAGTTAAAGAAAGAAAAACTGGAATACACGCCCGGAGAACATGAGTACGGCTTGTTCCCTGCGCCTATTCACGTAGGTGAGTGAAAGACTACTGTCTCTGTTGCTTTTGAGGGAAGATCTCTGACTCGATTCTGGAGGAACTACGAGACATGTATGGCTTTCTTTGAAGCAGGGGAACGGGCTTTTGTGAAGGAGGGCACTCGTGGGTTCGGGATTCAGCCAAGGATTGCGGATCCTCAAGACAAGAAGCCCCAAGGACACAAATCCTTCCTTTATTAGAATTAGAGACTGTTTGATGTAGTGTTGCAGTGCCAGGCTAGAAACCAGGAGGTTGGGAGATCTAGTTCAACCATAGCTTGAAAACCAGCTGGGTAGTTTTGGACCAGTCACCAGGAGACAGTGAGTTCTAATCCCAACTTAGCCATGAAAGCCAGCTGGGTGACTTGGGCTAATCACCAGGAGGCTGGGAGTTCTAGCCTCACCTTAGGTAGGAAAGCCAGCAGGGTGACTTTGGGCCAATCACCAGGAGACGGGGAGTTCTGAGTCCCACTTAGGCATAAAAGACAATTGGGTGACTTTGGGCCAATCACCAGGAGACTGGGAGTTCTAATCCCGCCTTAGGCACGAAAACCGCTGGATGATTTTTTGGGCCAGTTGCTCCTTCACAGCTACCTCACCGGGTTGTCGTCATGGGGAAAATAGGAGGAAGAAGGACTATTAGGTATGTTCCCCACCTTGAGTTATTCCTAAACATAATAAAAGCAGGATTAAAAAAAGATCTAAACAAACAATTTTAAAAAAATAATAATACAAATGCCCCCCTGCTGTGTTTCCAGGCAAAAAAAGACACCCTGCCTACCATCGTTTCCCAAATGTTTGGAACTTTAAAACTGTCATTCTTCCCAACCAATAAATCATGCAAGCTTTTGAGTTTAGCAAGATAGCTTTTGTGGGTGTTTTGTTTTTTATAAAAAGACCCCTTCTTTCTGGTTGTCCCCTTGAAAACACATAGCTGTTCAGTACTTTGTTCAATTCCATTGTGTGTGTGGTGTTTTTTCCCCCCCTTAAAGGGTTTGGAAGCCAGTTCTCGATTTGCATTCCCGAAGTGGGTGTCGGCATGACTTTTCCCCACAACGGGAGGAGTGCAGTAGGAGGGAGGGGGTGTTCATTTACACATAGCCTGTTGTCTTCCCCAATTATGGCAAGCACCCTCCACTATATTTGTAGTTACAGGACGGAGGCAGGCTGCCAAGAGTAACAGTAACCTGGAAGGAGGCCAGGGAGGAGGTCTAGCCAGAATGCCAATCCAAGCTGCCTCGTCTCCCACCTTGCAGAGTCCCATCGAGCCGCCGCTTCTCCCCACCCCAAATTCACAAAGAGGGGAAAACTCTTCCCCCCCCCCCCCCAAATCTTTTGATCTCAGATTTCCAGTGCCATTTGTCTATGGAGATTCTCAGTCATCCAGGTCATGGATGTCCCAGAGGTGCTTTCTTTTTCAAGAGGCAACTGGACTTTCTGGTTAATCTTTTGAAGAAGGCATTTTGCTTCTCATCCAAGAAGCTTCTTCAGCTCTGACCAGATGGTGGGAAACGGAAGGATTTATTCTCCTTGCAGACAAGCTGGTCATTTGCATCCTTTTAGAAGGTCGTTGAGGCTACTTAGCTATGCTGGCTGGAGAATTCTGGGAGTTGAAGTCCACAAGTCTTAAGGTTTGGGGACCTCTGACTTAGAAGTTTATCTGTGTCCTCAGGGTCACTTGAGCCTTCTCCACAATCATTTGCACTACTCAAGGTGACTCTGAAGACACTGATAAACCTCCAAGTGGCCTCGATGACTCTCTAAAAAGGATGCAAATGACCAGTTGCCTACAAGGAGTATAAATCCTTCTCCGCCATCCAAAGGTGCCTTTTTTCAAGAGACAGTTGGACATTTTTTTTCTTCTTTTGGAGATGTTTTTCTTCTCATCCAAAAAGCTTCTTCAGCTCTTCAGGATTCCTTCCATTCCTCACTATCTTGTCAGGGAGTTCCAGCTGAGCTGATCCCACTTTGTCTTTGACAAAGGAGGCCCGGCAGGACCGAGGGGCATCGGCAGAATGCAAAATAACAATCTTGCTTGTCCCCCTCATGCTTAAGCAGGAGAATCCCTCAAGGTCCCCCATTGGTAAATTGGGAATTACAGATGGATTCCCCTCTTCCCTTCTCCAATCCCAGCCTGCCATTTCCTTGGACCCTCCTGGAAAGATACGGCTGCTTTTATGAGATTCTCACCCCGGCCCAAGAGCCTCTCTGAATGCCAGCATTATTTCTCTTCCTCGGCCAGCTCGGCTGGGTGGCTCCTTTATTTGAGGGCGAGAGGGAGCGTTCCCCATTCTCCGGGCCAGCTGCCAGGCTCTTGAAAGAGGCTTTTGTTTCCTCCAGTGAGGTCATAGAAGTGAAAACAGATTCCCAGCGGATTCAGTCGCTTCCTGGAACTCACCCGAGCACAACTTGAGGCTCTGGAAAATCCGAACAAATGTTAAAGAGCTGAACATGTCAATGGCTCCCCCTCCTTTGCCTCACTTGCAAAGAAGTCCCACTCTAGGATTTTTTGCTCACCTCTATGGTTCTGATGCCCTCCAGATGTCTGGGCTTCCAATCCCAGAATCCTCAGCCCCAGCGAGGGGGATTCTGGGATCTCTGAAATGCAAAAAAAAACTCCCACCCTCAAAACGACGCTATAGAGCCCTGCACACCAGAACAACTAGACACAAGGACAGTTTTTCCCCGAACGCCATCACTCTGCAAAACAAATATTTCCCTCAACACTGTCCAACTATTTACTAAGTCTGCATTACTATTACTATTAAGCTTCTCATCATTTCTATCACTGTCCCCTCCCACTTGTATCAACTGTCACTTGTATCCTTACGATCTTTATTGACTGTTTCCTAGTATGGTTTGATTGCTTATTGTACTCTATGACTATTTTTAAGTGTTGCACCTTATGATTCTTAACTCTTGACGAAGGTATCTTTTCTTTTATGCACATTGAAAGCATTTGCACCAAAGACAAATTCCTTGTGTGTCCAATCACACTTGGCCAATAAAGAATTCATTCATTTATTCAAATTGACAGAAGCATCTCCAAATCCAGGTTCTCTGGCTAAAATAAAATAAAAGGACACCTGTGGAACAGCTGCCTGTGACTTCAAGGCCCCGTCGCAGCCAGATCTTTCTTGGGAATTCTGGCTGAATCTGCAGTCCCTACAGGGGTTGAAGCACCTAGACCAACTTCAGGATTCAGACACACTGTTGATTAAAAAAAAAATCTATTCAATATTTATTAAATGTACATGGCAGCCATCTCGCCCTCAAACAATTCTGGGCATTTCAGAGCCAGGTGTGAACAGAGTAAAATGCCTTTTAATAATTAAACCTTCTTAGTTGTCCAGCCTTGGTGTAAATCAGGAGTTGAACAGCCTTGTTCAAACTCTTTAATTCCCCGTTTCCCTTTCGGTGAGGTCTCCCCAGCTGAGCATGTTGTAATTTTAATTCAGCAATGAGCGTGGTGCGTTCTTGGTTTTCCTCCTTACTGAAGCATCAAGCTGGGAGGCCAGGAACAAAGCTTTTTCTTAGCTTTCCTGCAGGGAACAGCGAGGTAATTTAAACAGACCCTCTTGTAGAAGAGTTGTGGGTTTTTGTGGCTATTTCCTGTTCTTTCCCACAGCACAATCATTAAATCATGTAAGGAAGGAGATTCGGAAGACCCTTCTAAGGGCAGATCTTTTCATAGCTGCATTCATGCATGTGGGAAAGAGCACAAGAATTTTTTTTGTTGCAAATAGTCTGGAGATGCTCCGTCATCCAGGTCCTGATTGTCCCAAAGTTTTTTTTTTTTTTTTCTTTCCAAAAGGTAACTGGGCTCGGTTTTTCCTCAAAGACATTTCGCTTCTTATTCAAGAAGCTTCTTCAGTTCTGACTGGAGGATGGAGGAACTCTCAGAGGGAGTACTGATGACTAGAGGACCGCAAGGAAATATAAATCTTTCCATCCTCCGCAGTTCAGTCAGAACTGAAAGAGCTTCTTAGATGAGAAAGCAAAAGGTCTTCAAGGAAAAACAGAGTCCACTTGCCTTTTGAAAAAAAAAAAAAAAAAAACTACCTTTGGGGCTGTTTGCAAAATAATAATAATTTTGGATAAGTGGAGAAAAGCAAGGTTTTACAGCTAAGCAGGAAAAACCAAAGGTGCAAGTACAGATTAGGCAAACATTGCTCAAAAGTACCTTAAGGCAGGGCAAGAAACAATGGATGGAAACTAACCAAGGAGAGAAGCAACCTGGAATTAAGGAGAAACTTCCTAACAGGGAGGATAATTCGCCAGTGGAACGCCTTGCCACCAGATGTTGTGGGTGCTCCATCCCTGGAAGTTTTTAAGAAAAGACTATGGACAGTTCCTTGTCTCAAATGGTACAGGGTCTCCTGCTTTTTTTGGGGGGGGGGTTGAATTAGAAGACCTCCAACGTATCCCTTCCAGCTCTATTGTGATCAGGCACATTTTTTTCGCTCCACTCTTGCAGGAAAGTACCTTCGGCAAAAGCGAATCGACTTTCAGTTGCCTTACGACATTCTCTGGCAGTGGAAGCATAACCAGGTAAGGGTAAGACCGGCGTCTGGTGCGAAAATCCCAGGTTCGAATTAAGCACCCCCTGTTTGCAGAGTCACCTGCTTCCTGCCACAGCTGCCCTGAACTCGGCCAGGTGTCTGTTGTTAACGGCGATGGTTAAAAAAAGAGAGAAGGAAGGGAAAATGTTGAAGAGATCTTTTCTTCCTCCCTCCCTCCCTTTAAGAGACAGTTGGACAAAAAGACCTCCAAGGTTCCTTCCAACTCTGTTATTCAGTTATGCTTCCTCCCTCCCCCCCCCCCTCCCTCCTTCCTTCCTTCCTTCCTTCCCTTTAAGAGACAGTTGGACAAGAAGACCTCCAAGGTTCCTTCCAACTCTATTTAGCTATCCTTCCTTCCTCCCTCCCTCCCTCCCTCCTTCCCTCCCTTCCTTCCTAGTTTCCTTTCTTCCTAGGTTCCTCTCTCTCTCCCTCCCTCCCTCCTTCCTTCCTTCCTACCTACCTACTTACCTACCCAAAACAGTTTCCATCAACCTCTAACCATCCCTCCCTCCCTGCCATGCCCGAGCAACAGCAGTTGTTCAGCTAGCAAAACATGTTGGGTTCTTAATCCTGCTGGGGACTTTTATTCTGACAGCATCTCTTCAGCAAAGATGTGTTGTGTGTGTGTGTCTTTGTGTATGTGTGTGAGACACCCCTCTGGAGAATTTAGATGTTCTGCCAACACTTATTTTTCTTGGATCCCGGCCAGAGAAAAAAGGGCTTATTTTTTTCCCCCTTCTTTTTTTTTTTCTCTCCACATTTTCTTGATTTTATTTCTCCCGCCTTAAAAGCCAAAGGAGAAGGAGCAGGAGCTCTCTCCATACAGAAAGGGAGAAAAACGTTTTTTATCCAAAGTCCCTTCCAATACTTTTCTTCTGTATTGTGAGCAGGGGGCCGGGCTAAAAGACCTCTGAGGCCCCTTCCAACCCTGCTCTTCTGCATTCTGAGAAGAGCTCCAAGGTCTCTTCCAACCACATGATTCTGTATTGTAGCAGCGGGTTGGACTAGAAGACCTCCGAGGTCCCTTCCAACTCTGTTATTCTCTATTCTGAGCAAGGGGTTGGACTAGAAGACCCCGGAGGCCCCTTCCAACTCTACCCTTCTGCATTCTGAGAAGGGGGTTGGACTAGAAGACCTCCCGGGTCCCTCCCAACCCTGTTCTTCTGGTTCCTGGGAGGCCCTCCATTGTGCAACACAATAAACCGCCCTTTCTCCCCTTTCCTTCCAGCTGTATAAAAAGCCAGACGTCCCACTTTACAAAAAAATCCGATCAAGTAAGTCCATCTTTGCAACAGCTTCCTGGGGTGGGGGGGATGTCCCCAGACAGCCCTTTCTTCGAGTCCCCTCTACCCACCTCCCTCAACCTTGCGTCATCCCAGACAGGTAGCTTGAAAATCTGGGAGGAGAGAGGGTGGGTGGGTGGGTGAGCAAAGCCTTTGAAACTTAAAGCCCCCTCCCCATCCTGAGCTGGATTCAGGATCTCTCTCCCTCATCCTCTGCCTTATTTCACGCACACACACACACACCCCACCTACAGATGTTTACGTGGACGTGAAACCTTTCTCTGGCTACGAAGCCACCACTTGCAACTGCAAGCATCCCGAAGACAGCCAGAAAAGCGGGTGCCTGGATGACTGTTTGAACAGGTAAGGACTCGAATTGGCCGGGAGTCCTCGACTTTACGATGGTTCACTTAGTGACTCTAAGTTACAGCAGTTAAAAAAGAGAGTTAAGAGGGTTTTTCACCCCCTTTCGGCCCCACGATCCGCATTCAGGCGCTTGGCAGCCAGTTTGCATTTATGATGGCCACGGTGTGATCCCCATTTGGGATCTTCTGACAGGCAAAGTCAGTGGACTCACTTAACAACCCTATCACTAACTCAGCTGCAGGGCTCCATTTAAGAAAGTTGTCAAGAAAAGGTCGTCAGAAGAGGGCCAAAACTCACTTAACCGCTGTTTTCCCCCCAGCGACAGAAATGTTGGGCTCAGATGTCATAAAAGGACTCCCTGTAATTGAGAAAGGGAAGGGTTAGGGTGAGAGGAAAGAGGAAAGAGGAGGGGAAGGGAGGGAGGGAGGGAGGGAAGAGAAAGAAAAAGAGAAAAGGTGGTGAGAATAAGAGAGAAATAAGAGGGAAGGAAAGAAGAGAAATAAAGAGGGAAAAGGGAGGAAGGATAAAGAAAGGGAGGGAGGGAGGAAAGCAAAGAAATAAAGATGGAGGGAAAAGGGAGGAAAGGAGAAAAAGGAGGGAGGGAAAGAAAAAAAATGAAAACATGGTGAGAAAGAGAGAAAGAAAAGAAGGAAGGAAGAAAGAAAGGAAGAGGAAAAAGAGTTATGGGAGTTGAAATCCACACATCTTAAAGTTGCCAAGTTTGAGAACACTTTTTCAAACTATATATATATATGTGTGTGTGTGTATCTTATTTATTCTGCCTTCTCAGCGGCATCTCTCACCCTAGGCAACTTTTAAGTTGGGTGGACCTTCAATTCCCACACTGCTTCCCTTCTGGCCTCCTCCCACGCTGGCAGGGGAATTCTGGGTGCTGAAGTCCACCCCCCACCTTTAAAACTGCTTCAGGTCTTCTAACCCACCCACCCCGCCTTGCTTCTCTCTCTCTCTCTCTGCCCCCTCAGGATGATCTTCGCCGAGTGCTCGCCCAACACGTGTCCCTGCGGGGAGCAGTGCTGCAACCAGCGGATCCAGAGGCACGAGTGGGTGCAGTGCCTTGAGCGCTTCCGGGCGGAGGAGAAAGGCTGGGGCATCCGGACCAAGGAGTCCCTAAAAGCCGGGCAGTTTATCATCGAGTACCTGGGAGAAGTCGTCAGCGAGCAGGAATTCAGGTAAAGGCCAGTGGGAGGAGCGGGGAGGCTTGGGGGAAGGGGGTATTCCACACAGAAAAGGAAATGTGCTGTTACAGAATGGTGACAGAATTGGAAGGGACCCTGGAGGTTTTCTAGTCCAGCCCCCTGCTCAGAAGATAGGATGACAGACTTGGAGGAGACCTTAGAGGTCTTCTAGTCCAACCCCCTGCTCAGAATACACAAAAACAGAATCAGAGGGATTTCAGAGGTCTTCTAGTCCAACCCCTGCTCAGAAGATAGAATGACAGAGTTGGAAGGGACCCTGGAGGTCTTCTAGTCCAATCCCCCGCTCAGAAGATAGAATGACAGAATCAGAAGGGATCTCGGAGGTCTTCTAGTCTAACCCCTGCTCAGAATACAGAATAGCAAACTTGAAAGGGACCCTGGAGGTCTTCTAGTCCAACCCCCTGCTCAGAATGCAGAAGAGCAGAGATGGAAGGGGCCTCGGGGGTCTTCTCGTCTGACCTCCTGCTCAGAATACAGAAGAACAGACTCGGAAGGGACCTTGGAGGTCTTCCAGCCCAACCCCCTTCCTTTGGCTTTTCAGGAACCGGATGATTGAGCAATACCACAACCACAGCGATCACTACTGCCTCAACCTGGACAGCGGGATGGTGATTGACAGCTACCGCATGGGGAATGAGGCCCGTTTCATCAACCACAGCTGCAACCCCAACTGCGAGATGCAGAAATGGTAAGCGCCACCCCCATCCCTCCTCTGGCTGCGGTCAGAAACCGCCTCCTGCCTGAAAGCAAATTGAAGCTCAAATCCAGGTAGTCCTTGATCTACGACAGTTCATTTGGTGACCAAAGTTACAACATCGCTGAAATAAAGTGACTTTAGGACAGGTTTTCACACTTCCGGCCGTTGACGCATCCCCAGGATCAGGCAATCAAAATTCAGCAGCTTGGCAACTGACTCACACTTAATGACGGTAGCAATGCCCCCGGGAGTCACATGATCCCCTTTTGGGATCTTCTGACAACTAAAGTCAATGCGGAAACCATATTCACTTAACAACTGTGTCACTAATTTAATAACTGTAGGTAGAGGCAGATATTTTTCTCTCTGGGCACAGTGAGAATATATTTGCTGAACAAAACTCCACATTGGTGGCAGGAAGGGCATCCGGCCAATAAAACACTCTGCCAGCTCCATTCAGTTTCCCCGACTGAATGGAGCAAGGGATTATGGGGTCATTAAAAGATGATGATGATGAGTGATTCACTTAACAACTGCGGCAAAGAAGGTCTTAAAATGGAGCAAAGCTCCCTGAACAACTGTTCTCGCTTAGCAGCACAATTTTGGGGCTCCATTTTGGCGGGAAGTCTGCCTCCAAGAATTGAATGCAAGAAATGCATTCAAACCCAGTCATTGTTTTCTTCTCTTTGCCTCCAGGTCGGTCAACGGCGTTTACCGGATCGGGCTCTACGCTTTGAAGGACATGCCAGCCGGCACTGAGCTGACCTACGACTACAATTTCCACTCCTTCAACATGGAGAAGCAGGTGAGACCTTGCCCAGGGTTTTTGGGGGGAGGGAGGGTGGTCTCTGTTCTGGATCGTCCTCGGCCACTTGGGTGACTTTGGGCCAACCCCTTCCTTCTCTCTCCTTGCCTTAACCCACCCCGCAGGGTTGCCGTTGTGTGGGGAAATTCGGTAGAGGAAGGAATATTCGGTCTGTTTGCCACCACTTTGAGTTACTTACACGTAAAATACAGGTGGTCCTTGACTTACAGCCCAAAATTTCTGTGGCTAAGAGAGACGGGCGTTAAGCGAGTTTTGCCCCCTTTCACAACTCCCACAGTTGTTAAGCGAATCCCTAAAGTTCTTTAAGTTAGACACACGGCTAACAAATTAAGTTAAGCACATCCCACTGACTGTGCTTGTCGGAAGGTCGCCAGGACACTGCGACTGTCATAAATGTGAATCAGTTTCCAAGCGTCCAAATTTCCCCCCGGGATGCTGCAGCGGTCATAAGTGTGAGCACCGGTCAGTGCCATTGTAACTTTGGTCACTGAATGAAATGCTGCGAGTCAAGGACCACCTGCGAAGGGAAGATGGAAGTCAAAGAAGGGGTATTTGCTCGGGACGCCCGGGCTTCCCCTGATCCCCCATTTAAACATGCACCCTGATTTCTTCCCTGTAGCAACTCTGCAAATGCGGCTTTGAAAAATGCCGAGGGATCATTGGCGGAAAGAGCCAGCGGATGAACGGCCTGCTCAGCAAAGCCAACCAGGTGGTCACAGCCCAGAGGCGGCCCAGCCGGTCGAAAGAGAAGAGGAAGTCCAAGCACAAGCTGAAAAAGAGGGTGCGGGAGTACGCACCCCAAGTTTCACCTTTGCAGTTTAGCAGTGGCACTTAGGCTTATATATCGCTTCACAGCCCTCTCAGAGCGGGTTTACAGGGTCAGCCTCTGGCCCCCAACCATCGGGGTCCTCATTTTATCCACCTTGGAAGGATGGAAGGCTGAGTCAACCCTGAGCCAGTCAGGATCGAATTGCTGGCAGTGGGCAGAATTAGCCTGCAATACTGCATTCTAACCAGGAGGGAGGGAGGGAAGAAGGAAAGGAAGCAGGGAGGAAGGGAAGGAAGGAAGGAGAGTTGGAAGGGACCTTGGAGGTCTTCTAGTCCAACAGGGAGGAAGGGAAGAAGGGAGGGAGAAGGAAGGAAGGAAGGAGGGAAGGAAGGAAGGAAGGAAGGAAGGAAGGAAGGAAGGAAGGAAGGAAGGAAGGAGAGAGAGTTGGAAGGGACCTTGGAGGTCTTTTAGTCCGACAGGGAGGGAAGGAAGGAAGGAAGCCCCCATCAGCATTTCAGAAGTGGCCCCAAACTTCTGCTTTCTTCATAGCCGGGGTAAAACCATGGAGTTTGGAACCTGGGTGCCCCCAATTTAGCTCTCTGAGGTTCTTCTCCCTCCTTCAAAGAAATACTCTTGTTTTCCAGAAGGGCCATGTTCCCGAAGAGCCCAGCGATAATGCCAACCCCCCAACCCGGCTAACTCCCCAACTGCAGATGAAGCCCATGTCCAACAGGGAAAGGTGAGGAGAGGGAAAGGGCTGTTGGTTCTCGGCCTGGGCCTTTGAGCAGCCTCAACACAAGGGTAGACCAGTCCTTCCTCAGGCCTGTCTAGCCACTTAGTTGGTGGGTCTTGCAAACAGCTGTACGGGTTAAGGAACAACGAAACCCCGACTTGGAGCTTCGGAATGGATAACCCCTGGTTTGCCACAACTTGGCTACCCAGGACTGGGAAACTTGGTTGGTTGATGGGTAGTAGATTAGTGGCTGGCTGGCTGGTTGAGTGGTGATTGTGTAGTGATTGTTGGTTGATGATGGACGGGTTGTTGGTTGGTTGAAGGTTGGCTGATGAATGGTTGTTGCTTGGTGGGGTGATGGTTTGTTATTGGTTGGTTGATGGTTGTTTCTTGCTGGTTGGTTGATGGTTGGTTGATGAATGGTTGATTGATGGATGGTTGTTTCTTGCTGGATTGTTGATGGATGATTGGTTGATAGTTGGTTGTTGCTTGGTTGGTTAATGGCTAGTTGGTTGATGATGGGTTGGTTGGTTGATTGGTGGTCAGTTAGTAACAGGTTGCTTGGTTGGTCACTGTTTGATTGACTCCACCCTCATTTTCCTCCCTGTCCAATCACCCATAAACCCTTCCGACCGCCACTCTCCCTCCTCCCCAAGAAATGCTTCTTCCCACTATCTTGACATCTTTTTCCCCCCTTCTAGGAATTTCGTGCTGAAACACCACATTTTCCTGGTGCGCAACTGGGACAAGATCCGTCAAAAGCAGGAAGAGGTCAAACACGACAGTGACAGCCTCCACTCACCCTCGTTGTACACCCGCTGGAATGGGATGTGTCGGGACGATGGCAACATTAAATCCGGTGAGGGTCAAACCCTCCCCTTTCTCCGAGTGCCTTGAAGGCGCAGCCAGAAAGAAGCTGCTCGTAACTAAACCACAACCTTCTTTCCATCACTGCCCATTTGTTAAATCCAGCTGCTTGTAATAACAGAATAACAGAGTTGGAAGGGACCTTGGAGGCCATGTAGCCCAACCCTCTGCTCAAGCAGGAAATCCTATACCATTGCATACAAATGGTTGTCCAATTTCTTCTTGGAAATCCCCAGTGATTGATTGATTGATAGATAGTAGATTAGATAGATAGATAGATAGATAGATAGATAGATAGATAGATAGATAGATAGATAGATAGATAGCAAGGAACCTTGGAGGTCTTCTAGTCCAACCCCTGCTCAAGCAGGAACCCCTATACTGTTACACACAAATGGTTGTCCAATCTCTTCTTGAAAACCCCAGGAGGGAGGAAGGAAGGAAGAGTTGGAAGAGACCTTGGAGGTTTTCTAGTCCAACCCCTTTCCAAACATTGTCACCCCTAACCCTCTTTAACATCACAGTGGTGACGATCTTAGTCATCAACTTAATATCCTGAAGTGATGCAGTTCAAACAAACAATGGCTTAGCGTATTGTCAAACCCTGGACCATCATAGCACTGTCAGAAACCTGTGGAAGCTCCCTCCCTCATCTCCCTCCCCTTCTTTTTCAGATGTCTTCATGACCCAGTTCTCCGCCCTGCAGACCGCACGCTCGGTGAGGACACGACGGTTGGCGGCCGCCGAAGAAAACCTCGAAGTGGCCCGAGCAGCACGCCTCGCCCAGATCTTCAAGGAGATCTGCGATGGCATCATTGCCTACAAAGGTGACGACAAGCAAGGACCCAAGCTTCAGGCAGAATCACCTTGAACCCAGGACAGGGTTTCTTTCTGGGGGGTCCTCTGGTGCTCTCTGGGCTGGTTTCCTTGCAGGCATTTCACGACCCAACTAGGTAACATCATCACCGCTTAACTGATCTGTATTTTTCTCCTAGAGCGGATAAATCCAGATCACTGATTTACAGAATCAGATTGTCCCCTTTATCTGCTGCTGATTTGTTTGGGTGGGGGGGAATTGCATGCTATTTTCCCCATCCCAATCTTGAGTTTTATCCTTCTGGGTGACAGTGCAGCATTGGGAGAGAGTCCGTGCGGTGGCCTCGAGGTGGAGCTCTTCGCCTCACGTTGAGGAGTCTGTGAGTTCGATCCTAGGTAGAGGCAGATATTTCTCTCTCTCTGGGCGCAATGAGAATATTATCTGCTGAACAAAACGCCACTCTGGTGACAGGAAGGGCATCCGTCCAGTCAACACTCAGCTCCATTCAGTTGCCCACACTCCACCCCACAAGGGATTACGGGGCTGTTGAATGATGATGAATGATGAGTACAACATTGGGAGGATGTGGGGCTGTATGATCCTCCCACCCCCTGGCCCTTCAAGCCCTCCAGCCGTGTCCCCACCGTCATGGCCTCCATCCACCTGGTCGTCCTTTGCTTCTTTTTTCTTTCCACCTCTTCCCGCATTGTGGACTTCTTAAAGAGTGCCGGCCTTTGCGAAAGGTTTCCTTGCTTGCAGCTTCTTAATCAGAGCTTAAGCAATTATTTCCCCCATCTCTCCCCGGACATGGTTTCGGACTACAGTTCCCATCTCCAGTCGTTGGATCTCCAAGCCTAGGGGCGCTCAGAGGAACGCCCATCTGGTCACCATCTCGCAAGCTTTGAACATCTCCAATGGTCCTCACGGCCTTCTTCTCCTGTTGACTTTCAGATTCCTCCAACCAAATCCTAGCCACTCCTTTGCTGGTTCTTCCTCCGAAAAAAAAGTAAGTAAGTTTCCTTTTTGCCAATGGGGGAAGGGGGTGCTTGTGTGTAGGAGTGGACTCTCTCCCCCCACCCCACCCCCAATCTGAGGGTCCAAACTGGACCCCCTGGTCACACTTCCAACTTCTCCCCTGGTCCAGGAATGCCGATTACTACGAGAAGATCTCGGACCCCCTCGATCTCACCAGCATCGAGAAGCAGATCCTGACGGGCTACTACAAAACGGTGGAAGCTTTCGACGGGGATATGCTGAAGGTTTTCCGCAACGCTGAGGTGAGTGGGCAGCTGGAACCAAGGAGAGTTTTCTCCCCCCCTCCCCCAAACTCCCCCCTCCTCCAAAAACCTCCGCTTCCAAAGATTCCCACCTCTGTTTGGTTCTGCTTTGGTGCTGGGAATAACATTGCATTCGTGTTTTTCGACTTCAGCAGCTTTTTTTTTTAATTATTAAAATGGACTTTATTTGCAAAAGATTAAAAAGATACAAACATACAAATATACAGAAATAAAAAATAGTAAATGTACAAATAAAACAGTAAACATATTTCTATTACATTTGATACTAGGTTCGATAGTTCATAGTAAACAATCATAAATAATAATTGGGAAGTATTCCTTATCTCTTATAGATTACATATTAATTAATAAATAACACCTATTACTCTACTATTACTATTGGATTATAATTGTATTATTTAATCAATAAATCCTTCATAGTGTTTATGTAGTAGGAGAGAAGATTAAAACCATTATTTTACACATTTAATATATACAACCTATGTATAATATATTTCCTGGGTTCATTTATTCTGTACATTCTTTTTCTTGCATTCTACCCACCTGTACCATTTATCCCAGACCTCAGCAACTTTTAAGATAGCGGGACATCATCTCCCAGAATTCCCCAGTCCGCCTGGCTTAAAGCCTGCTGGCTGAGGAAGTCTGGGAAATTGAAGTCTACTCTTAAAGCAGGCTGATTTGGGAATTCTGGGAGTCGAAGTCCACCCCTCTTAAACATGTTGGCAGGGGGATTCTGGGAGTCAAAGTTCACCCATCTTAAAGCACACTAACTGGGGAATCCTGGGAATCGAAGTTCACCCATCGTCCCCTGCCTGAAATATTAGTCTTAACTTGACGCGGATCAACCCTCGAATTTCACGGCCCGTTAAATCCGAAAGTCTGAAAGTTCCCACAGAGGAGATGACCGCCAGTCTTTCTCTCCCTCTCTGTCTCTCTCTTTCTTTCCCCCTCTCTCTCTCACCCTCTCTCTCTCTTTCCCTGCAGAAATACTATGGCCGCAAATCACCAATCGGGCGGGATGTCTGCCGCCTGCGGAAAGCCTATTACAACGCCCGCCACGAAGCGGCCGCTCAGATCGACGAGATCGTGGGCGAGACAGCCAGCGAGGCGGACAGCAGCGAGACCTCCCTGTGCGAGAAGGAGAGCGGGCATGAGAAGGACGAAGACGTCATCCGTTGCATCTGCGGCTTGTACAAAGACGAAGGGCTGATGATCCAGTGTGATAAGTGCATGGTGAGGACACCAAAGGACCCCTGCCCTGCTGGGACCTTCGGGAGAGGGGCAGGTTCCCAACTTCAGAAATAGAAAAATTTCCCCCTGGATTTGATCTAAAACAGGGTTTCCTCAAGTCTGGGGAATTCTGGGAGTTGAAGTCCAGGCGTCTTAAAAGTGGCCAGGTTTGATCAAAGAGCAACAGGAGGATCCCCTGTTTTGATATATAAAGTTGATAAAAATTTGGATTGTTTTCTAAGAATCTTTTTTCAGGTTATTGTTTTTTTTTTTGTTTTTTTTTGCAAAATGTAATAGCGTTCTATTGCTATTTTGTTGCTCTGGATTTGCTAACTTTGGCTGAAATTAGCCAGGGATATTCCAAGCTTTTCACTCAGCAGGGAGATTCTGCTCTCTCTCTCTCTCTTTTTTTTCTTCTACAATGCATAAATATTTTTTTCCCTCCTCTGTTGAGGCAAGGTTTCTTTCTCGGCATTTCCTGAGGCCTCCTTTTCTCTCGCAGGTTTGGCAGCACTGCGACTGCATGGGTGTGAACTCAGACGTCGAACACTATTTGTGTGAACAGTGTGAGCTGCGCACAGTGGATCGGGTAAGTGTCTGTAAATAGGGAGAGATAGACAGACAGAAAGACAGACTGTCCACCTTTTCACAAATAATTCTGGGCTGTGAACACACACAATATTTCCTCATCCTATTTTCCCCACAGTAACAACCAAGATGGGGGTTGGGATTGGCCCAAAGTCACCCAGCTGGCTTCCATGCCTAAGGTGGGACTAGAACTCCTCATTTCTACCCAGCTTCTTTAACCACTAGACCAAACTGTCCCTTTTCCCTGTTCCTTTGAACCATCCTGGAAACCTTTGAAACAATTCCCGAAGGTAGGAAAGCTGAGATTTCTCTGTTGTTGTTGTTGTTGTTATTATTATTATTATTATTATGTTTTTTCCCTTTCCTCCTATTTATCTCGTCCTCCTTTAGGAGGTACCGATGATTCCCCGGCCTCATTACACCCAACCTGGCTGCGTTTACTTCATCTGTCTGTTGCGAGATGATCTCCTGCTCCGCCAAGGTGGGTGTCTGTCCCTGGGGGAGTGACAGGCAGCCAGGAGAGCTATGGGGTAGCTCTCACCCTTCTCTCCAGGGTCCCCTGTGTTCTGATTTCACTCACTGACGAGGGTGTCCTCGCACAAGTTAAATAGGAAGCTGACTCAAACCCCTGGCCTGGCCTTGGCGTTGAAAGGGTGCCAGCTACGTTGTCTTCATTATTCTGAATTATCTTTCTCTTTAGTTAATCTATCCATTTCAGCACAGTCCCAAATTTTCCAACCTCATCCAGTGGTAGTATTCATATTTTTCTCAGTGTTTTCCATATGTAATGCTTGCTCTTCTTTTGACTGTTCCTTTCCGTTATGCTTTGTGCTTTTTCTCCAATGCTTCCTTCTTATTTCCCCTTCTGTTCTGGGAAAGCTGCCCCTTAAAGTCAGTTGTATCTCCACGTTAAGCCCCAAAGGTACCATGTGGGGAAGTAAGTCACCACCAAAAATAGCTTTTGGGATATTCAAAATTCCATTGGAGTTGTTTCTTGTTCTTTTCCTGGGGGTTTTTTTTCCCCTTTTTTTTCCTTATGCCCCTGCTGGTGTATTTAAGGCCCTTCTTTGCTTCCCACTTGCAGGAGACTGCGTGTACCTGATGCGAGACAGCCGAAGGACTCCCGATGGCCACCCAGTCCGGCAGTCGTACCGCCTGCTGTCCCACATCAACCGCGAGAGGCTGGATATCTTCCGGATTGAGAAGCTGTGGAAAAATGAGAAGTGAGTTTTTCACATCTTCCTCTAGTGGAAAAAATAAGTTATTTTCACTTCTTAGCCCTGCTGGAAATGGCTGCGGAGGACGCCATGAGTTCCATGGCAAACATGGAAGGATTTTCACTGATTCTTTGGGCTGGTAGATCACAAGTTTCTGAAGATATAAAATTGTCCCCCACATAGGTAGATGGGAAGGATAATAGTAATACAGCCCTACTACATGAGGTAAATATCTTTAGTCCTAACATAGGGCTGTGGGAACTAGATGTTCAGCAGAAAAAAAAAACTATCTCTGTGTCTAGTTGTTTTGCTTCTCATCCAAGAAGCTTCCTTAGAGCAGTGTTTCTCATGCTTGAAAGTTTTAAGAATGGAATTCCAGGACTTTATCAGAGCGTTTGCAGCATGACTACTATTGTGAGACAACCCAGGAGCAAAACACAGCACAAAAAGGCTTAGACAGTTCACAGTGGTTTATATACAAGACAGTTATATATAGAAATGTACGTGGTAGGCAAATGCCTGACAAGCAATCAATCTTAACTCTGCAGAGAGAACTCTACAATGGAGACAGGACACAAGGAGAGAGAAACACACCCTCTAATGGCTGCCTTTATGTAAAAACACCTCTTACAGTGGTAAAGGCTTCTGTGGACCCATACATAGTCTTTAAAAGGCAATACCAATGCTGATTCATCCTCATTGCATCAGCTTTACAGCTGCTGGTCAGCTCTTAAATCTCAATACCTTAACAGACTTGAAGTCCACACTGCTAAAAGTATGATGTCTGAGAAATGAAATCCATCCCTCTTAAAGCAGGCTGGTTGGGGAATTCTGGGAGTTGAATTCCTTCCCCCCCCCCTTAAAATTGCTAAAACTGAGAAATGCTACCTTAGAGCAATGATCAGCAGCGAGTTCTGCGTTCAGATTAAATCAACAACAACCCAAGTCAGTATCAAAGAGCCTCCTCCTCCTCTTTGAGCCCAGCGGCTTTACGTAGGGGGGGGGGGGACACTCCCTCTGCTTGTCTCCTTCCCGCAGGGGGGAACGCTTCGCCTTTGGCCACCACTACTTCCGCCCACACGAAACCCACCACTCGCCCTCCCGCAAGTTCTACCACAATGAACTCTTCCGGGTGCCGCTGTACGAGATCATCCCTCTGGAGGCGGTGGTAGGGATCTGCTGCGTGCTGGATCTCTACACCTACTGCAAAGGCAAGTTGGCCCAGATCCCAGAAGCAGCTCCCTCCCGCCTGCCTCAGGCAAAGGGTTGCCCCCCTCCAACCACACCCACCCAGTCAAAGGAAGGGCTGGTGGCCTTTGGGGCTGAGAATGACCTTGAGAACTTCTCCCCTCGCCCCTTTTCCTCCCTTCTCACCCCCCCCTTCCCCCGGCAGGAAGACCCAAAGGGGCGAAGGAGCCGGACGTATACATCTGCGATTACCGGCTGGACAAGTCGGCCCACCTCTTTTACAAGATCCACCGTAACCGCTATCCGGTCTGCACCAAATCCTACGCCTTCGACCACTTCCCGAAACGGCTGGCGCCGAAAAGAGACTTCTCGGTAAGCCCACTTGCCGTCCTGCGGTAGCCCCGCAACCCTCCCTCAATTAAATTCAGGCAGATAACAGATCATCAGAGTTGGAAGGGACCTTGTAGGTCATCTAGTCCCACCCCCCACCCAAGCAGGAGACCCTACACCATTTCTGACAAATGGCAGTCCAATCTCTTCTTGAAAGTCTCCATTGACGAAGCTCCCACAACTTCCGAGGGCCACTTCTGTTCCATGGGTGGATTGTCCTCCCTGTCAGAAAATTCCTCCTTATTTCCAGGTTGAATCTTTCCTTGATTATTTTCCATCCATTATTGACCCCTCCTCTCTGTGGCAGCCCCTCAAATATTGGAAGATGCTCTCCTGTCTCCCCTGGTCCTTCTCTTCCCTAGACTAGCCAGGCCCAGTTCCTGCAACTGTTCATCATATGTTTTAGCCTCCAGTCCCCTAGGATGAGGCAGGCGCTCCTCTGCTCAACAGCCCCATTTGGTAGCCCCAAATGTAGGTCAGCAAAGTGAGTTTGGCACACACACACACACACACACACACACACCCAGTTTTCTGTGGCTTTCCTTGCCATGACTCATTCAGCAAATCGACTGCCGTCGTTAAATTAGCCACCTGGTCAGTAAAGTGAATCTGGCTTTTCCCCTTTGGTCGGATGGTTGCAACAGGGGATCACATGATATCTCTCTTTCTCTTTTTCTCTCTCCCTTTCTCTCTCTCTCTCTCTCTTTCTCACACACACACACACACACACAGACGCTGCAACCATTATAAATCTGAGCCAGCTGCTGTAAATCACATGACCACAGGGGAGGCTGCAATGGTCGTTAAGTGTGAAAAGTGGGCATGAGTTGCTTTTTTTTCCCCAACACCATCATAACTTTGAACGGTGGCTAATTGTAAGTCAGGGACTGCCTGCGCTCTATAAATTTCTTCCTTTTTCACTGGGACTTTCAACCTTTGGATATACTGGGGTTGGTAGTTAATGCTGCACAATCTGCGACCAGGCCTTTGCCCTGCCTCAGTTTCCCCAGCCTCTCCCTCCTTGGGATGACCTCTCTTTGATGGATGGGCCTTTAGGCACCCTGGACATTGACTCTAATTGGCTTTTCTTTTTCTTTTCACCGTTTCAGCCTCATTACGTACCAGACAACTACAAGAGGAATGGAGGCAGGTGAGTCCCCTTGAGGGTTGCGTGGAAACACCTTCACCACAGCCCTTTGAGGTTGAGCCCTTGAGCCCTTTAGTCCAGACCAGGAAATGGAATTCTGACCTGCTTTCCCCACCTTTGGAGCCTGTTTTTTCTTCTCTAGCCCTGGTCTAGGCTGCAGCTCTTCCTCCCATCTCCCAAGGTTATTCTCAAAGTTCATAATAGAAGAGTGGAATAGAATTAGAATAGAATAGGGAAAGAATAGAATAGAATAGAATAGGGAAAGAATGGAATAGAATAGAATAGAGAATAGGATAGAATAGGATAGGGTAGAATAAGGGATAGAATAGAATAAGGGATAGGATAGGGAAGAGAAAAGAGAAGAGAATACGTGATAGGATAGGACAGGACAGAATAGAATAGAATTCTCTATTGGCCAAGTGTGATTGGACACACAAGGAATTTGTCTTTGGTGCATAAGCTCTCAGTGTACATAAAGAAAAAATAAAATATATTCATCAAGAATCATAAGATGTAACAGTTAGTGATAGTCATAGGTTACTAATAAGCAATCAAATCATACTAGGGAACAAATAAAACAATGTGAATTGTAGAGATACAAGCAACAAAGTTATAGTTATAAGTGGGAAGAGAGATAATAGGAAGGATGAGAAGAAGAATAGTTATGCAGACTTAGTAAATAGTTGAAATAATGTTGTGGGAATGAGTTGTTTAGCAGAGTGATGGCTTTCAGGAAAAAAACCTGTCCTTGTGTCTAGTTGTTTCTGGTGTGCAGGGCTCTATAGCGTCGTTTTGAGGGAAGGAGTCGAAACGGTGTCTGTCCAGGATGTGAGGGGTCTGTAGATATTTTCCCAGCCCTCTTTTTGACTCATGCAGGATATACAGGTCCTCCACGGAAGGCAGGTTGGTAGCCATTGGGTTTTTTCTGCAGTATAATATTCTTTTACAACAGGCTGCCTGTCTTCGTACCATCTCTCCTTCCTGCCCATCTCACTCCCACAGAACTGTCAAATTCAGATTCCATTTACCCAGGTAGCCCTCGAGTTACAGCTTATCCTTAAGTCGTGTTGCTAAGTGAGACACAGGTTTATGCCCCGTTCAACGATGATCTTCCTCAGCATGGCTGTTCAGGGAATCACCCGCCATTGATAAGTCAGTAGTCACCTGATCATGAGGGGAATCCGGCTGTCCCCCTTTGGCTCTTGCTTGTCTTGCTTGCGTGTTGGCTCTCGCAAAAGGGGATCAGGTGACCCCGGGGCCGTCATAAATAGGAACCCATTTTCCTCTCCCTTCTCAGGTCATCTTGGAAGTCCGACCGCTCCAAGCCCCAAACTAAGGACCTGCCTCAGGAGGAGGAGCCTGTCCCACTTCCGGAAGAGGGGATGATCGCCAACCCTGAGCCCCCTCCTGGAGAGCCTCCGGCCCACCCCGAGGAGCCCGAGAAAGAGGCCCCTTCCCTGGAGAACATCGAGCTGGATAAAAAGGCCGAGGAGGGCAGTCCTGCGCCCAGGGAGCCCTGCAGCCCGGAAGAACGCCGGCACCTGCAGCGGGAGCGGCTGAACCAAATACTCCTCACCCTCTTAGAGAGAATCCCAGGAAAAAACGGTGAGTTTCCCTGGAACCCTCCCTCCCTCCCTTCCTTCCTCCCTTCCT
>BLBF01000081.1:8264103-8275112 GCA_015471245.1 Laticauda colubrina
TCTATCTATCTATCTATCTATCTATCTATCTATCTATCTATCTATCTTCATTTCCTTCCTCTTCCTTATCGATCCATTCATCCATCCATTCATCCATCCATCCATCCATCCATCTATCTAAAAACCAAAAATCAAGGAAGGGAAAACATTATTTGCAATTATTCCCAAAGCCCTTTGCACACTACAAAAACAAATAATAATTTTGAGATCCATTCTCTCTCGGATCTGGTATTTGGTCACTTCTGCTTTGCAAATCTGCTTCCTTTGCAAACAAAAAAGAAGAAGAAAAAACAACCCTGTCAGGAAAACCAGTCTTTTTAAGAACCTTTCAAGGGCCTTCTCAAAAAATAATATATGTATTTCCCATATTTATAAAATCCAGGTGTTGGATTACCTGCAATGGCTGGAAATTGCATTTTCACAACCTTTGGGCTTGGCAGAGCAGAGAAAGAGATAAAATAACATTTTCAACCCTGAACAGACCCATTAATTAGAATCAGGTCCGAATTATTGACACGGTTGTATGAATACAGCTTTGCTTGTATCCAGAATATCAGCTCCATGGAGTAAACCCTGCTTCAGCTAACAGTGTGAGGCCCACACAACTATAGACCCCACTTTTTAATTTTAATTCCACCCTGTAATCAGGCCCTCTGCACGAGCCCAGAGGGCCCTCATTCTTTGGCTTTGATGCTACCCGCATCCATTTGGTGCTAAATACCTTTGATGGGCAAGTTCCCCCCCCTTCAAATCTCAGTTCCTCACTTTGATATTGGGGTTCAGCTCTGTTTTTAGGCAGGCTGGGGGGCTGAGCGCATCAGAGGAGGAAAACTAGCAGAGGGGACATTTGAACCAGGCTCTGGGCCTGATACCACAGCTCGAAGACCAGGAAAAACCTCCCTGGGAAGGAAACAACAGACAAAAATGACCAGCTCAAATAATTTTACCATGTTTCTAGGTGGGTTTTTTTTGGGGGGGTGGTGGTGGTGTGCTTTTCTGCAGGCAGCCACTGCAGAGATGACACTGCAGGCAGCCTTCCAACCGGTAAAGAAGAAGGGTGACCCTTCCCTTCCCACTCTTACTCCTGCCCCCCACCCCCAAAATAAAACCCAAATGGCAGAGGAGGTCTGGGATGCCTCGAGATTTCGGGATTGCCCCTTGGAAGAAATGGTGGGGGGCAGGAGGTGAAAGAGGGGAGACAGGGGAAAGGTCTTTGGGGTGTGTCCAGAGTTCGAATGGAGACAGCTTCGCCTCCTCCAGCAACCTCCCCCCTCCTCCTTCTCCCTCCCTCCCCGTCACAAACAAACAAGACTTGGATGGAGAAGAGGGCAGGGAGGGAAGCAATGCAGAGGTTGCATGCATCTGGAACAGGGATGCACATTAAAAAAGAAAAAAGAAAGGAATAAAAAGAATAAGGAAGCAGGTGAGACATACCTGAAGGATGCTCAGAGGTAGCTGGGGGCAGGGGGAGGGAGGCAGAGGTTTCCCCAGCCTGGAAGACAAACCAGGATCTGTCCTGGTTTATTTCCTGGTCCTGTCACTCATCTATCCATCCATCGCTGGCATTTCCAAGCACAAAGCCAGCCTGGTTTTTTGGGTGGGTGGGAAGGAGGGAAGGAGGGGGCTGCTTCTGGGGGTTGGCCTCAAGGACACTCACCTGCCTCCGGCTCTGTCTGTCCGTCTGTCCTTCCCTGATGTCTGCTGCAGAGTTTGGTCCAGCCCAGCCCAGCCCTGCCAACCTCCCCCCGGACTGAGCTCACCCCAGCAAAGCAGAAGAGGAGGAGCTAAAGCCAGCTTGCATTGCAATGTCTCCCCCACCCCTTATTTAACGCTTACCGTGCTGGACTAAATCGACTAAATCCAGGAAAGAGATGCCAAAGGGAACCCCTGGAGGTCATCCAGCTCAACCTCCCATCTGGAATGAAGCCGGAGTCTGGGTTCGGCTTGAATTCTGATTATGAGCAGTTCAGGATCTTATTTTGGAGGGGAGGGATTTAATTTGGAGAAGCAGCCCCTTCACACACAGACAGACAGACAGACCAGAGATAGATGATAGAAAGAAAATGTGTGTTTGAGAAGGGAGAGAGAGATGGAGAGAAAGAGAGAGAGAGAGAGAGAGAGAGAGAGAGAGAGAGAGAGAGAGAGAGAGAGGGAGAGAGAGAGAGAGAGAGAAAGAGAGAGAGAGAGAGAGAGAGAGAGAGAGAGAGAGAGATTGTGTAT
Organism: Laticauda colubrina; assembly: GCA_015471245.1. Taxonomy (NCBI): domain Eukaryota; kingdom Metazoa; phylum Chordata; class Lepidosauria; order Squamata; family Elapidae; genus Laticauda; species Laticauda colubrina. The sequence goes on from BLBF01000081.1 coordinate 8,266,324, forward strand.
GAGAGAGAAGATATATGTAGATAGAGATAGAGACAGAGATGATAGAAATATTGTGTGTGAGAGAAGATGTAAATAGATGGATGGATGGAAAGATAGATAGACAGAGAGACAGACAGACAGACAGAGGATAGACAGATATATAGATAGACGGATGGATAGATATAGATATAAGATAGACACACATAGAGATACAGACAGACAGACAGACAGACAGAGGTTGGTTCTGGCCCAAACAGCCAAAACCCACGAGGTTCGGTGTCTCATTGGAATGGTTAAGTTGAGCTTTTGACCCGAGTAGAAAGTTTAGGGTAAATCGCCTTGATTTAACAGAGTTTAAAACAAGCCATGGCTAGGCTTGGATTCAAGCATGCACCTTCGAGCTTTCTTTTCTTTTCTTTTTTTTTTTCCCCTCCAGAGTTTCTGCTCAAATCCATTTAAGGCTGGACCTGCACCTTTCTTTAAATTTCTTTTTTAATTCTACTCACAAACACACACACACGCACGCACAGCAACGTGCAATTTATCCACACCGCTCTGCTCCTTATGAGTAAGAATTCCAGGTGTCTCTCCAAGACCCAAACATCTTTTAAAAATAAGTATATCCCCCACAGGCGAGAACAATTTCTTCATTTGCAGGCAAACATATCGGGAAGCGATACCAGAAATTTAAACTAATTATCAAATTCAGAACTCTGCCTAGTAAGGGATCCAGCTCTCATTAATTAAGAAGAGGCAACTTTCTAGTCCTCATCATGGTACAGGAGTGCTTGTTTTTAATGTTGAACATTTCTGCACAAAGATGACCTAAGATATGATCAGTTCTCCATGCAAATCCTAAAACTAAGATTAAAAAGAACCCAATTAAACAAATGAGTGGAAAACATGACACTTCAGCCCGTTTATATTCTGGTTAATATTCTGTTCGATTCAGTCTGGGACATTGATTAACATTGATTTAACTTTCAATTCCATTCACAGTCTGGGACTGGTAAAAACTTAACCAGTTTTAAACCAAGTTTTAACCAAGGACCTCAGAGCTGTTGATGCAACATCTAAGTATATAGACAATTCTGAGAAGGTTGATGGGTTTTGGGGTTTTTTTTGGTGCAAAGTTAGAATATTTAGGTCTGAGAAGTTGCAACCCCTTGGATACTGTTCCAAGGCTCCTATTACTATTGGTAAAACCATTTTATTGTTTCCTGTATTATTTACAGACCCTTCACATCCTGGGCACAGTTTCAACTCCTTCTCTCAAAATGACACTATAGAGCCTACACACCAGAACAACTAGACACAAGTTTTCCCCCAAAAACCATCCCTCTGCTAAACAGCTCATTCCCACAACACTGCCCAACTATTTACTAAGTCTGCACTACTATTACTATTAATCTTCTCATCACTCCTTATCACCCATCCTGTCCCACCTGTGACTGTAGGACTGTAACTTTGTCGCTTGTATCCTAACGATTTATATTATTTCCTAGTATTTGATTGCTTATTGTATCTTATATCTATCATTAAGTGCTGTACCTTGACTCTTGAATGTTTTATTTATTCATTTGATTTGTCAATCGCTTACAAGGTAATTGGTGTAAGTATAAACATGAGTAAGAATACAGGAGATAGGTACGAATAAATGGGGACAGTAGGACAGGGACGGTAGGCATAAAAGAAAATGTATATTTTATGTACACTGAGAGCATCTGCACCAAAGACAAATTCCTTATGTGTCCAATCATACTTGGCCAATAAAAAGAATTCTATTCCATTCCATTCCATTCTATTCTATCCTATCCATTCTATTCCATTACTTCTATCCATTCCATCTTATTCTATTTTCTATGTTATTATTATTGTTAGTTATTATCTTTTATTCATTAAACATGAAATTCAATCAACCGAACATTTTAAAATGTATCACATTTAAAATGTTTCACAAATATTAATTGGCACTGATGGTTGATACGGATTGCTGCCAGAATCCTAGGTATTGATTCATTATTATTTTATTATTATGATCAACTTTATTCATTAAACATGAAACTCAGTCAACTAAACATTTAAAAACGTATCACAAATATTGACTGGCTGATGGTTGATATGGGTGGCTATTATTAATATATCATTATGATCATCATATTATTGTTGTTATTGTTGTTCCTTTATTATTATATTCACTTAACAAATGCCTGATTTGCTTAACAACTGCAATGATTCACTTAACAACCATGGCAAAAAAAAAGGTCATAGAATCGGGCACCACTCATTTAAGAACGGCCTTGTTTAGCCACGGAGCCTCTAATCCCAACTCCTGTCATTAAAACAAGGATTACCTTCATCTCCATCCCTGCCGTAGCTTGAACAGAGAAGGAAGGAAGAAGGAAGGAGAGAAGAAGGGGGGGAAAGCCACAATCTCCCCTCGGTTGTCCCTTTTCAACACACAAAATCCAATTGGAAAATAATTTATTGGTGGTACAAAGTCTTCTAACCAGCCCCTTAAAAGATCTCACCACATCACCCAAAATACGGATCTCTTCTTAGCGAGCCTCGTCCTGCGTCGAAGACCAGTAATGTCCAAGCAGCAACTCATCCGTTTCCTCAACTGACGACAATTCCAATCATCCCCAACCGCCAACACCGGTGGCAAGGATTCACGGCTTGGGAAGGGGAAAAAGCAGCCTGCATTCCCCTTAGAAACACCCTTGGATTTTCCCCTCCGGCAAAGAAAAATGAAATTTATTTACCTTTCTAAATAGCTCCCCTATCAAAAGAAAAACACAAAATAAAAATCCCATTGAGGGTGTAACCCGAAGCAAATATTCCTTTTTCCCCCCGCTTCCTTTTTCTGAATTAGCCCACAACCGTTCTAAGAAATTTTGCTTTTATTTCAAGTCCCAGCTAAAAAAATAATAATAATAAAATCCAGATTTCTTTGCAGAGATTATTTCTGTCTTTTATAGATTTTGTCGGCCAAATCAAGGAAAATCCGGCTGGGCAAACGGATGGCGTGTTGGGCGATTAAACCCACAATCTGTTGGTAGCTGTTTTCTTCATAGTTTTTATAAACGGCTTTTAAGTCTTGTTCTTCATAAAGAGCCTTCACACGATTAATTTTCTCCGGATCTTTTTGACCGTAGTTCTCCTGCGGGATTCCAGAAAATATAAATATATAAATATAAATATAAATATAAATATAAATATAAATATAAATATAAATATATATATAAAAATAAAAATTTGGACAAATTTTTTTAATTTTATATACAAAAAATCCATTCCATTTCAATTGTGCGTCGATTAGGTACATATTTCAATTACTTAACCATTTTAATAATATTCTTATCAAACTTAACAATATAACAATGATCACATTCCCATGTATGTAGTATAAATGAGATCCATTATATCTATTACATTAGTTTCTCTTATTGCTCTATGAATATATCTAATCCCTTTTAGTTTGTTCTATTTTCTATCCATTGATAAAACAAATCCCATACCATATAATATTCAGATTCTTCTTTTTCTTTAATTTCTAGTGTCAATCTATTCATTTTTGCACATTCAAATATTTTTTCAATTATTTTTCCCTGTATCGATATCTTATCACTCTTACAGTTTTGGGCAAATACAATTCTTGTTGCTGTAAAAACATGTATAATTAAATAACTCCTTTCTTTACTATAACCTTCTGGTACCATTCCTAGTAAAAATATTTCAGGCTTCAAATTTGTATGTTGTTTAATCACTTTTTCCAACCATGTGTGTATTTTAGTCTTATGCCTTTTAGCTTTTGTACAAGTCCACCACGTATGTTAATATATTCCTGATATTTGATGACATATCCAACATTTAATTGATTTATCTTTGAACATTTTTGCTAATTTTGCTGGTGCGAAGTGCCATCTGTAAAACATTTTGTACAAATTCTCTTTACATGCTGTTGATATTGTCAATTTATAGTTCCTATCCCATAATTTCTGCCATTTATCCAATGCTATAGCACATCCAAAAAAATCTGCCCATGCTATCATGGGCTTGTTCCTCTTCCCTAACCCAAACCAAACTAAAGGAAATTATCCTTTTTTTTTTAATTTGTAGAATTTCAGCTCTTTATGATTCCTTTTTCAACGATGTGCTATCTAAATAGTCCTTGACTTACAGCGCTTTGTTTAGCAACCGTTTGAAGTTATGACACTGAGAAAAGGGACTTTTGACCATTTTTCACACTTCCGACCGTTGCAAGCATCCCTGTGGCCGCCTGATCTAAATCTAGACACTTGGCAATTGACTCATACTTATAACGGTGGCAGTGATTCCCCTTTTTGCGACCACCTGACAAGCCAAGTCCGTAGGGAAGCCAAATTCACTTAACAACTGGATGACCAACTTAACAATTGCAGTGATTCATTTAATAACCACAGGAGGAAAGGTCATAAAATGGGGTGAAACTCACTTGGACCCTGTTCCTAACTTAACAATTGCAGCGATCCACTTAACGGCAGCGGCAAGAAAGGCTGTACAATGGGGGAAAGCTCACTTCACAAGTTTCTCACTTAGCTATGGAAATTTTGGGGTGAATTGTGGTTGTAAGTCAAGGAGTAACTAGAGGGGTGTGTGGGAATTTCCAGAAAATAAGGGGGTATATACGTCAGGGGTGGGATTCAAATTTCTTAATAACCAGTTCTGTGGGCGTGGCCTAATTTGTGGGTGTGGCTTGGTGGTCATGTGACTGGGTGGGCATGGCTTGTATGTAAACATTGCAAATATTTATGTAAATATTGAATTTTTTATTTAAAAAAGAGCAACTTTTACCCCAAAGCAAGCAAAGCAGGCAGGCAGATCGAGTCGTTCGCAGAATCACAGATTCACTCAGAGATCTACCTTTCTGCCATCTGCTGCCTGAGTCTGCACTGAAAAAAATAGAAGCTTCGGTCCTCAGGAAGGTTCAGCTCTGCTTTTAGATTAGCTAGAAAGCCCAGAAATGCAACCATTTCCTGCTTCCTGGCTAATCTAAATCTCCCGGCACAACAGAACAGCTGATGGTTTTGGGGAGGGGAAGGGGGAAAATAGCAACTTATCAAACTCGGGCAAGTTTGATGCCAGGTAAGGAGTGGGCGGGGCCAGCCAGTGGCACAATTTGCCGGTTCTCCGAACTGTGCAGAGTCGTAACAACCGGTTCTTATAGAACTGGTCCAACCAGGTAGAATCCCACCCCGATGTACAGTCATTTAGAGTCGATTCAGTAGCCGTTGGAAAACTCGGTTTGTTGTTTTAGCTAACCAGGTTACCTCCAAAATCTTCCTCTGTTCCGCAGATGCTCGTTTGAGGCTCTGCACCACCAACCAGCTGCATTTGTTATCCTGAATATCCGTCCCTATTTTTCCAGTCACTTGGGGATCCCCAAAATTGTCGAGGAAATCGTCCTGCATTGGGAGGAATATAACTCTTTTTAATTTAAAATTTATTTCACGTTGCACTGTTTTTGCAGGTTTAATGACAGAAATAATAACAGAGCTGGAAGGGATTTTATAAGCCATCTAGTCCAACCCCATGTGACTGCTGACAACCCAAACCAGTCTATCCGCACCCTGCAAAACTTCCTTGCTTTCCTTGCTTTTTCTTCCCCCCTTAGGCCAAAATTGTTTTAATTCCAGGAATCCAGACAAACATGTAAGACTGACCAGTTAAAAGTGAATTTTGCATACATTTTTTAAACATATATATACAAAAGGCAGGTCAGCTTTCAAACCTCCTTTGCTTCTCAGGTAGATTTAAGCCAGGAAGTGCAGTACTGGCTTGTTTCCAATAGAGGGCTTCAGAGAACACCCAATTTATTTAGAACCCCAGCAGGTTTCTAGTCCTGATGGAGGCCCCTTTTTTCAGAAATGCCGTGAAAAACAGAGAAATGAAGGAAAATTTACTAGTTTTGTTGCTGTGAGCCTGGATGTCCCATATTCAAATCCCAAGCAATCTTAATTTTTTAAAAAAATTATTATAGAACGGATTTGCCATCCATTTCTTTTTGATAAAAACTTGCAAAAACGGTACCTGGATTTGAAAAAATTCCCCCATTTTGAGAAGGATGGCCTTGGCATGTGCGTGCTCTTCCTTGCTGTCGATGCCAGCCTAAGTGAGGAAGAGGAGGAGAAAGGGGAAAAAAATGAAACACAAACTACAGGGATAAACTTTGCAACGAGCCATGAGTAAAACACAACTTCTAGCATATTTGCCTGTTCCTCGCCCTGAAGTTGGGATTGTGGCCTTATTCATTTATCTTTAAAAAAATAATTACAAGTCCTCAACCTATGACCACAAATTGAGCCCAACGTTTCCATTGGTTAAGTGAGACAATTGCTGAGTGAATTTTGCACGATTCTTTTGCCACAGTTAGTGAGTCCCTGCAGCTAATAAGTGAGTAACCCGGACGTTAAGCAAATCCAGCTTGCTCATGGACTCTGCTCGGTGTGACCTCGGGACACTGCCACCGTCATAAGTGTGAGTCAGTTGCCAATCATTCATCTGGATTCTGATCAAGTGACCACTGGGAGGCAAGCAAAGGGCGTAACTCTGAGAAAACCATCGTTAAGTCAGGTTTTTCAGGGCTGACTTTTGAGTGAGCTGTTTTATAACTGCAATTCATGACGGTTCTAAAGTGGATCGGTCACATGACAGCCACCATTTTGTGACCAGTTTTATTTTTGGCCCTGGTTGTTAACTTTTTCTGCCTGCTGACACCAAGCCTCGGACTCACCATATACATGGCAGCCGCCACCGGTAAATAAAACGAATAATAGGCCGTTTTGTGCTTCACAATGGCTTTGTACCTGCAGAATGAAATATAAAGCTTCAATGTTTGTGAGAAGAGGCAGCTCCTTGCAACCGTTTAACAGAATAACAGAGCTGGAAGGGAGCTTAGAGGTCTTCTAGTCCAACCCCAAGAAAGAGAGGGAGGGAGGGAGGAAGGAAAAGAATAGCAAAATAACAGAATAACAGAGCGGGAAGGGAGCTTAGAGACCTTCCAACTCCAAGGAAGGAAGGAAGGAAGGAAGGAAGGAAGGAAGGAAGGAAGGAAGGAATAGCAAAATAACAATAAAGGAATATCAGAGTTGGAAGGGACCTTAAAGGTTTTCTAGTCCTACTCCAAGGAAGGAAGGAAGGAAGGAAGGAAGGAAGGAAGGATAGCAGAATAACTAAAACTATAAATCATTTTTTTCAGCGCCATTGTAACTTCGGATGGTCACTAAATGAACTGTTGTAAGTCGAGGACCACTGGAATATCACTGCAATGTCTTCTCACCTTTCTTCGGTGAAGCTATCCAGATTGATCTGAAACAGATCCAAGGCTTGGCCCAGCTCGGTCTGGTAGGATGACTGGGAAAGCACAGGAGAGAGGAAAAAAGAAAAGAAAAAGATGAAAAGAAAAAGAAAAAAAGAAGATTTAAAAAAAGGAAGAAAAAGGCCAGAAACGAGCTCTTTCCATCGCTTTTTGGCGTTCTTGTTCATCTATTTACACCCCAACTTCCCCATTCATCCCTTTCCTCCTTCTGTTTTGCTACACAACAACCCTCCAAGGTAGGCTTGGCGAATGAGTGAATGGCTCAAAGTCTACCAAGGGGAAGGGAGGACTCGAACCTGGTTCTCTCCACCCCTAATCCAGAACCTTCTCCGCTACAGGTAGTCCTTGACTTACAATGGTGTGTTGATTCAGGGATTCACTTAACAATGGCAATTTTGCACCCAATTGTCATTACGTCAAGTACTATCTGCATTAACAGCGAGTTCGAATCCTCTTCGGTTAATGAAGAAGAGGTAGACTCAAGCAAGGGGCCATAGCAGCAGCAATGTTGAACTTGAATGCCGTCGTAAGTCGGAGGACACCTCATAGGCATTCAATATTTGGAGGGGGTGTTTTTTCTACCCCTAACTTTACGTGAAAGCTTGCAATCGGTGGGATTGTTTGGTCCCGGGTGGAATCTTATCAAATTTCCATCATAAATTCCATTTATTGGGGCCCTCCGCAGCCTCTCCGGGGTCCCCAAACAAAACAGCCAAATTTAAAGCTGGGGGGGGGGACTAGCCCTCAATGAGGAAGAGTTCATTGTTCTGCTCACTTGAAGGAAAAGCTCCATTAAATTCATATAGTATGGCTGGTCTCGGCAGTGCCGCCTCAACAGCTGGTACACACTGGATTCCACCAGAAACGCATCGTTCACGGCGTCCAAACCGATCCCTTCCTGTGCAAGAGGACGCCCAAAAAAAGGAACCAGGGATTACCAGGAAAATCGAGTCACTCCTAAATCCTAGTTTTGACTTTCTTGCAAATTAAAAAAACAAAACAAAACAAAAAAAACAGCCTCTAAACATATAGTTCTCAACTTAAGATCGCAATATTTTCTTTTGCGAGCGAGCGTCAAAATTACGTTTTTAAAAAATGTGTGCCAGTGTGTTTACAGAAAAAAAGTGACAATAAAAGTTGTCTTATTTTCCCTCATTTTCTCTCCTCTTCTCATTTTATCCCATCCCATCTTTTCTCTTATCTTCTCTTCATCTTCTCTCCTCTCTTCTTTTCTCTTCTGTATTCTCTTCTATATCCTATTCCTATTCTCTTCCATATTTCTTTTCTATTCTTTCCTATTCTCTTCTCTTCCATTTCTTTTCTTTTCTATTCTCTTCCATATTTCTTTTCTATTCCTTCCTATTCTCCTCTTCCATATTTCTTTTCTATTCCTTCCTATTCTCTTCTCTTCCATATTTCTCCTCCTCTATTCTCCTCTTCCATATTTCTC
>BLBF01000081.1:8290083-8312010 GCA_015471245.1 Laticauda colubrina
TTTCTTCCCTCCTTTTTCTTTTCCTCCCTCTTCCTTCCTTCCTTCCACCCTTTCCCTTCCTTCCTTCATCCATTTACTTTCCTCCCTTCCCTTCCCCTTCTTTCTCTGAGTCACCTTTCTCCTTCCCCCTTTCCAGGCCGCGTGCGAGGTTTCCTACGCTCGGAAGACGTGGTGATCATCGTCAGCGGGTGGAGACCCGGGGCTGGTTTCACCAACATCATGAGAGTGCAACAGGTGCCCTGACAGTCTTGCCAAGAGAAACACCGGGGCGAAACCCTTGCGCCCACAGCTTCCTCCCCTCGTTGCCGAAGGCTGCGCTCTGCCTGGGATTTGAAAGGATCCTTTTGCTTCAAGATGTAACGGGAAACGCTGCCTTGATCACTCTTTCTTCTCCGTGGCAAAACGGACCGGAATTTGCATTGGTGGGCTGGTGCAAAGGTTTTTTTTTAATTAGTTTAGGACTATTTGCAATAATTAGAAATCAGGTCATGGATAATTACACACCGGAGATAATCATCACTCCTTTTTTCCCTTCCATTTTCCTTCTTTATTTTTTCATCTCCTTTTCCTTTCTTTCCTCCTGTCCTTTTCTCATTTTCCTTCATTCTCCAGTTCTCCCTCCCTTCCACCCTTTCTACACCTCCCTCTCTTTCTTTCCTTCCTCTCCTGCTTCAGCTTCCTTCCTCTCTTGCCTTGCCTTTCCTCTTCTCCTCCCTTTCTCCCATCTTTTTCCTTCCCTCCTTCTCTTTATTCCTTCCTTCCTCCACAATCTTATCTCTCTTTTTGTCTTTCCTTCTGCTTTTCCTTCCTTCCTTCCTCCCTCCCCCTCCCTCCCTCCCTTTCTTCACTTCCCTCCCTTCTTCTCTTCCTTCCCTTCGTTCTTCCCTTCCCTCTCTTTCTCCCATATTTCTCCTCTCTCTCTCCCTCCCTTCTTCCCTTTCCTTTATTCCTCCCTCCCTAATCTATCTCTCTTTTCTCCCTTCCTCCCTCCTTCCCGCTTTTTTCTTTCCTTCTTCCCTCTCACATCTGCTTTTCCTTCCTTCCTTCCTTCCTTCCATCCACCCCTCACTCCCTCCATTACATCCATATTCCTTCCTTCTTCCTCTATTTCTCCCTTTCCTTCCTTCCTTGTCTATTTCTCCCTTTCCTTCCTTCCTCCCTTCACTATTTTTCCCTTTTCTTCCTTCCTTGTGTATTTCTCCCTTTCCCTTCTTCCTTCCTTCTCTATTTCTCTCCTTCCTTCCTTTCTTCCTTCCTTCCTCATTCCTTTCCTGACTCCCCCCCAAAAAGGGAGTTTCGCGTATTTCTTGCCTACTAAAATGCAAAAGATTTCTCCGTGGTTCCGTTCCCTGCTGTGGCCGTTCGCAAACAAACACGCCAGAAGCTGTTCCTTCGTGTCTCTCTTTATTATTGAAAACTCTTTGAGGTACAATTGACCGAACTAAACTGAACGCAATTTTTTTTTGAAAAAAAAAAGGGGTGGGGAATGAGAAAAGCAAAAAACCCAAACAGCTTTAAAATGTTCTCGTGATATGAAAAACCTACAAGCTCCGTACACTGAGCGACGCAGAGTGCAAAGGTGGTGAACCCCGTCGTGGTCTTTGGTGCCTAGAGTTGCACACGCACCTGGACGCCGGCACGCAAAACTCACACCACAGAGACGGGTGTGCGAAGGCACACGCGCACACAGACACACAGAGACACACACACACACCCCCAAGCTCAGAAGGGGCCGACCGACAAAGGCATTTCCTCAATGCGTTCTTTACATCCGGCGCTCCCTTGTCCCCCATTGGATAAAGAGGCTTGTTTGGTCCCACAGAGTCAGTGGCACCCACGTAGCTCTGTGGGGAAGAGTCTGTGGGTTGTTGCAGGCCAACCAGAAGGGAACATGTTCAATCTCCAATTCCAATCTCCCTGGAGCGCTCAGAATATGGACACCAAAGATGCTTTTTTTTCAAGGAGGCAATTGGACATTCTTGTTTTTTTTTAATTTTGAAGACGTTTTGCTTCTTCAGCTCTGACTGGAAGGTGGGGAAAGGAAAGATTGATCCTCCTTGCAGACAAGCTGGTCATTTGCATCCTTTTTAGAGGGCCATTGAGGCCACTTGGAGTTTCATCTGTCCTTAGAGTCACCTGAGTGATGCAAACAGGGTGTGGAGCCTTCTTGGAGCTGCTGAAAGGACTGTGTTGAAGACAGGAGATTCGTATCCCTCCCCCTGTTGTGGTTAGCCGGCAGCAGGTGAGGTGAGCAAGGACTCAGATGAGGGGCCAGGACCATTAGGGAGTGGACTGCTGCCTTCAGAGATTGTAGGGGCTGTCAGCAGCAATGAGGAGGTTCCCGAGGAGCCTGTGCCAAGTGTGCGTGAGTGCAGGATTGCTCGTAGGAAAGAGCAGCGACAATAGCACAGGCGACTCGGGAGTAAAGCTGCAAGGTAACAGCCTCTCCCTCAAGAAGATAAAAGCTAGTTGTGCAGCAAACGTTCTTGCAGGAAGCAAAGACGTTTTGAAACTCAGCCTCGTGGACATTCCAGTTGATATTTGAAGACTCTTATGTTGTAAACTATTGCTTATCTGTTGTTTTTTGGCAGACTTGCAAAAACTTGGCAAGGCTCTTTCTTGTTGGAGCTAATTAATTGGAAGCAGCCTTTTATCTTTGAAGAAACAGAATTCATAGATGAAACATTAAAAGATTGTACTGCTGCCTTTGTCTTAGTGTTTGCTCTTTTGGAACCAGGTTTGGGTCAGAACACCCCTTCTGTTGAGAGAGAGATGTTCAGTTTGGACCTAGATGGCCTGTTGGATGCCCTCTTCCAAACTAGCAGTCCTCTCTAACCAAAATGTGGACTCTGCTGTCTTCGAAAGAACCGCCTTTGTCTTTCAAATTTCGATGGACTACTGAATCTCATCCTGATGGGTTTGTTCTCCTATGTTGTGCTATGGGTTGGCACAACAGAGGAAAAAAGAGGAGGACACAGATCAACCTCCAAGTGGCCTCAACAGCCCTCTAAAAAGGATGCAAATGACCAGCCGCCTGCTAGGAGTATCAATCCTTCCATTCCCCACCCTCCATTCAGAGCTGAAGAAACCTCCTGGATGAGATGAGTCTTCAAAGAAGAGCCAAGGAAGTCTAGTTGCCTCCTGAAAAAACACCTCTGGGACAACCATGACCTGGATGATTGAGAATCTCCCTAGACAACAAGGACACCGCCACAAGCGATCACACCCTAGGCCCGTTGAGACAGAAGGGAGCACCTCTTTCTCCACTTCACCCCACCTCAACGGCGTATCTACGGGGAACAGCAGCTACAGATGGCTCTACCCGATCGAGTGTAAACAAGGACTTCTGGAATGTTTTCAGTCTACGTGATTAAACGGGATTTCTCCTTCCAGAGGAGACTAAAGGCGAAGAGTAAAAGGTCAGGAAGGCGATTTCAGGATGTGTTCGACACCGTGCGCCTCCCAAAGATGTCTGTCCAGGTGAGTCCAAGCTGGCTGAGACCCACCTCAGAAGGGACGGCATCCCCAAGCAGCAAGACAAGCATGGCGATGTGCCTCAGACACGCAAGAGGGACCTTGCGGTTCTCCAGACGGTTTTCTTCACGGCAAATCTTAGAAGAAGATGGAATGGGACGACTCGCCGTGTGCGATTCACCCCGGTCGGCTCACATGCACACACACACACACCCTGGCCAACTCCCCATGTGATAATTTGACATGGCCGACTCGCCACAGGACAGTTCCACTCGAGAGAGAGAGAGAAGTAGGGATGGTTGCTCGTTCTTGCAGCGAGTTTTTCCCACAGTGATTTCCCCTTTGTGAGTTGTCCCATGGAATTTCAGCCATGGCGAATCAGCCAGGGTGAGATCGATGGGGTGAACCGGCGATAACGAAGTCCCCTTCCCTTCCTTTTCCTCCGTCTGGAGACCACAGGCCAATGCTGCTGCATGCCTCCTGTCCCTTCCCCAACACCTTGTAACTGCCCTTCCCGACAGCACCAGATACTACAAGAGAAAAAGCATTATTACAGCGCGAGACATCAATATTGGCAGTGGAGCTCGCTACGAGAGGAGGAGAAAAAAGATCAGAGAGATTTCAAAGAAGAAAAGAAAGTTCCAGGCAGCTACTCTACCCTAAATCGGTAACTTGGCTGGATCAGAAAGCAACATTGGTCACGTCAATGTTTGGCTGTTTGGGCAAGAACCCACACGGGAATGCACATCACAAACTACGGTTCCGAGGACGGCTGGATCATGGAAGAGAAGAAAGGATCAGGTGTAGGTGGATTGATGATCTGAAGAACTCGGTGACCCTGATCGTATTTAGGCACAAGGAGGGAGAATTATTAGACACTCTGCTACTGGATTATAAGACTTTGTGGAAAGCTCCCTCAGGATATAAGCAGCAGTGGACTGCAACCAGTTCTGTGAACGCAAGCTTCGCACGCGTGTGCAGCATTTGATAAACACCAATTGGAACCACTGCAGCTCACCTTCTAGCTTTCCCCAGTAAGTAGAACAGCTGAGGCGCGGTAATCCACTTTGCCCCGCGGATCAGCTGAGCTGCAAAAGAAGGAAATATGAGACAGGATAGGGCAGAAGTGGGCGGGCAGGGCCAACTGATCATTGTTTCTACCGGTTTGCTAGGACCAGTCCAAACCAGCTGCAGCCCACTGCTGGATATAAGTGGAGAGGAATATAAGCCAGGATATCTTGCACTCCTTCCGTGGCTCACAGTATGAACCACCATGCAGCAAAGACTCCACCCAAAAGCCACTGGACCACCAGCTCAAAGACCCTTCAAAAAGCAAAAAAACTTTTCTTGAATTTCCAACATTGGGGGTATAGTTCAAAAGAACGAGCCTCTTGTCTGTAGACAGTTCATTATCTGAGATTTTTTTAAAAATTGCTGGACCTCTTTCCAGGAGAACATCGTCTTCTGCGGCAGGGTTAATTTTAAGAATACACACTGTATTCTTCGGAATAATTCACACTCCTTGAGAATTGCACTATGCCCGTAAACCTGACTCTGAAAGGAATCCTGCTCTACTCCTGGGTATTTTCACAAACGGGTTGACAAAGCAGAGAGGTCAGTAGAGTAAGAGAGATTTCAATGGCCTTGTACAGTGGCGGAATCAATGGTGGGATTCAACTGGTGTAACAACCGGTTCATTTCAAAACCACCCCTTTCCAGCTAAAATTTACCTTCTGCTGCAGCCCTGGTGACTAAAAACAGCTGATACTTGGCAATCACCTGGGCTGAAAAACAGAAATATACGACTAGGGCAGAGGCAGGTGGGCGGTGCCAACTAATCGCTGAAACTACCAGTTTACCCAAACCGGTCTGAACCGGCTGAATCCTTCCAAGAGTATTGTTTTAAAGCAGGTACCATGAGTTGTTTGCTAGAACGCACGGACCTTCCGGTCAATGACAAGTGTTCCTCGACTTATCTCAACCCCCTTGTTGCTAAGTGAGACAATTGCTAAATGGGATTTTGCCCCATTGAAGGTTTGCAAAAGGGGTTTGGGACCCCGGGAGGCTGCAACCATCAACAATCAGACTTCGCTGCCAAGGGCCAATGTTGCAAACGGTCCTATGATCATGTCACTTTTTTTCAGTGATGTCATAACTTTGAATGGACACTAAATGAATTGTCATAAGTCGAGGACACACAGGCTTACACTCACATTCATTTTAATAAAATAAGATTTTAGGGCTATTTCTCTCTTTTTTTTAGGGAGTTTCATCCTTAGTTCCAAAGGTGGGATTCTACCAGTTCGGCCTGGTTCGGGTGAACCAGTAGCTCTGATGATCAGCTGTTGGGCCTACTTGCTCACCCAGCTCTAGTCTGTGCTTTATATCGTGGTTTTCAAGCTCAGCTGATTTGTGTCATGCATCAGCTGTTTAACACACACAGATCACTGGAGAAGGTCAGTAGCAAATGTGAAGTGCACGCACAAAGCACGCACTCACCGAGCCACTTGTTATACCGATTGAATCGCACCCCTGCTTACTTCCTATCGTCATTTCCACCACCTTGAACGGCCAAACCAAGAATGTAAGTTAAATATTAGACTGCAAAAGGGCCTCTTACTGTACTTCAACCAGCTTTGATACTCCGTAATGATGGGTAGTATTTTCATTTTCTCTTGTTTTTTGTTTTTGTTTTTTTAAAAAGACAACCCTTTAGCGGGCGGAAACCTGGAACGGCTGGTGAAGACAACCAGAAGGGTTTTTGAAATCTTGGCTGGGAAATTGGCAAAAGCTTTCAAGTAAGGGTGTTACCTGAGCCGAGGGATTATGGGAAACCAAAACCTGGTCAGTATTAGAAGACATTTTAGTCTGGCTCAGTGCAAAAAAATCACTCTTCTGGCCACAGGCACTCTTATAATGCCTCAATGATAAAGAAAATACGTCATAATGCAAGCTCCACCTTCTCCTCCTTGCGTTGTAGGCTTATAGGTAGTCCCCGACTTACGACCACGATCAAACCCAAATTTTATGTTGCTTAAGCAAGACAGAGGTTCAGTGGAGCTTTGCCTCCTTTTACGAGCTTTCTCGCCACTGTTGTAAAAGTGAATCACAGCAGTTGTGAAGTTTGTCACATGGCCGTTAAGTGAACCTGTCTTCCTGCTTGACTCGGCTGGTCACAAGGTCGCAAAAGGGGAGCACATGACACCCCCTCCAGGAACGTTGCGACCATCCTAAACATGAGTCATGTTGCCAAGCGTCCGAATGTTTGATTATGTGACCTTGGGGTTGTAAGTATGAAAAATGCTGATTTTTTTTAGTAGTATTGTAACATTGAATAGTCACAAAATGATCTGTTGTAAGTCGAGGACTAGCTGTATTGGGGAAATTCAATGCATGTTTTTTCTTCTTATGGGCAAAGGTGGCATTTAGGGATAGGGCAAACGAAATCCATCTTCCCCTCCCGGGCGTGGAACCAGGGTTTCTACAGCTCCACACACACTCACAAAACATCTTCAGGTGGAAACTGCAGGAGTGTGCAGCAAGAAGAGTGGAGAGAGAGGTCACTACGTCGATTATCCGATTGTTAAAAAAATATTCCTAAAGGCAGGAAAAAGGCAAGGGGGGGGCAGGAAAAAAAAACACCACTCATTTCGGAGTGTCCGCTAAAGTTAACAAGCCGCTTCAGTGCAGTTGAAAACGGACACACCGGCGATCATCTTTGCTCATGACTCAGGTTTCTCCCAGTAGTCTGGACTCAGAAGAGGGTTACAAAGGAGTTTGCCGTTCCCCTTGACGCGTAGTGGAAGGGTGGCAACCCACTTGTGAGCCAGCGTTACAAAGCCGAAGATGGACAAGTCGGCGTTTCCTTCACCCAAGGGAATTTGCTCTCCGAAGGAACCAAGGTTGAGTCTCATAAGATCTCCACATAGGATCCTCGTAGGATCTCCGCATAGGAACAATTCCTCCAAATCCAGCAGACTTCTCTCAGGCCCAAATCACTGTCCTCGGGATTGCGCTGGGTGTCTCTTTCCTTGGCCCCCCCAGCTCAGCCCCAAAGCCTGCCCAAGAAGGGACTGGTAGCCCTGGGTGTACCCTGGTTTCACATATGAGATGGCAGCTTCGGTTTCCCTGTGTTGACGTCAGGACTGAATGCTACGGAACCCTTACGGGAAGAGGCGGTGCTGTGTCGTGGGACAGAGGCAGGTGACTGGGGGGTCGTGGCTCCACTCACTGACCGGCTGGACCCTGAAGGGCCTTGCTGGGAGGAACCAGGCTGACCAGTGGTTGTTACCATGCTTGGTTTCCCTAGCAGACCAGGAACCGACGGAGAGGAACGGTACGTGACGTTCCTGGCTGATTTCCGTGACTGCTGGGAAGACCCCATGTCTGAGGGTTGGGTGAGCCGGTTTGGCAAGGAAGGTTGAGACGCCGAAAGCGGACGGACGTCCTTCGTAAGACAACCCACCGAAAGGCCCTGTGAACTCCGGTGTTTGACCATCTGCTGAGGCTGCAAGAACAGGGAAATGTGAGATCCCGTTGCCCGAGACAGGCTGTAGTGCAGAGTTCGTCCCGGCGGGATGGATGCGCTGTGGGCAGCCTGCTGCAAGAGAGATGTGGAGACCGACGTACCCCGAGTTTTGGACAGTTGAGGCTGGCTCATCCCAGGGATGGTGTCCCCCTTTTGAACAGGCCGTGGGAGGACTTTGCCCACTGTACTTTCCAAAGGGGACATGCACTGCACCACAGGAGAACACGGCGAGCCGGCTGCAGGAGTCTGCAGGTGGGACTGCGCCCCCGAGGCAGGTGAGCTGACAGAGGATGGCCGGGAGCCCCCCAGGCTGGGTTGGGAGCGGCGGGGATGGCGCAGGAGAGCTGCCGAGTCGGGGGAGAGAGGGCTGGAGATGGACGAAGGGGGAAGGAAGATGTGTGTTGCCAGACTTTGCTGGTGGGTCAATGCAATGGCCACGCTCGTGGTGGCAGCAGCAGTCTGCAGTGGCGCATGGACAAGGGGCTCCCAGATCAGCGGTTTGCCACTCAGTTCCCGGCCGGCAGTCATGGGCTGGAGGTCTTGGATGTTGTGTGCCATGTCTTGGTCGTGTTTGACAATCTGCTGAATGATCTCATTGTTGACCGTGCTGGAACTATGCTCCGCTCTCTTCCGCAACAGGATGGAGTTCTTCTTCCCTGCAGGTGGAAGGAAAAGAGGGTCAGAGGCCACACCAAAATGCAGACAAAACTTGGAGAATTGCTTGATATGGAGATCAACCACATTGGCATGGCGAGGAGAAGGAAGAGGAAAGGAGGAGGAGGAAGATGAGACAAAGAAAGGAGATGGGGACAATGAACAAGGAGAAGACAAAAAAGCTGAGGATGGAGCAGGAGGAGAAGGAAGACATGGAGATAGAACAAGGAGACAAAAAGCAGATGGGATAGTGGGGAAGAATGAGGAAAAGGAGATGAGGATGAGGAAGGAGGTAGAGGAGAAGAGGAGATGGAGATAGAGAACAAGGAGTAGAAGAAGGTGATGAGGTTGGAGAAGGAGGAGGAAGAGAAGGAGAAGGGGAGATGGAAATGAAGGAGAAGACAGGAAGAGGAAGAGGAGAAGGGGGAGATGGATGAGAAGGAGGAGAGAAAGAAGGAGGAGAAGATGAGGACAAAGGAGGAAAAGGAAAAGAGAGATGGAGGAGAAGAAGATTGAGATAGAAAACAAGGAGCAGAAGAAAGAAATGAGGTTGGAGAAGGAGGAGGAAGAGAAGGAGAAGGGGAGAAGGTGAAGAAGGAAAAGACAGAAGGAGGAGGATGGAGGAGGAGATGAGGAAAAGGAAGGAGGAGGAGGAAGAGGAAAAGAGGAAGAGGGAGGAAGAAGAGGAGAAGAAGGAGATGCGGAGGGAGAAGGAGGATGAGAAAATTTCTTAGACACCTCAACAGGTGAGATCAGCTCAGGGCTAAGGTCTCATCAGCATCTATTGGAAGAACCCCAAGATCTTCTTCAATGGCTTTCATTTGTTAGGACTTCACCGATTTTGTGAGGAGACCCATGAGCTCGGTTAGACAACACATGGGCTTTGTAGTCCTTTCATCCCTTCATCCTCACCCTCACCTATCCGGTCCAGCCTGTCCATGGCAACGGTTTCAAAGGCTCGCCGCATCATTGGGTATTCCTCCAGGACTTCGTTGAAGTTGTCCACGGAAAGGGAGTAGAGGCGGCAGTAGGTGTTGGCTCGGACACTGGCCGTGCGTCGGCCCCGGGTCAGAAGGCAGATCTCTGCAGGAGCAAAAGGAGGAGGAAGAGGAGGAGAATGTTGGGGACCACTCCCCCATTAACCTCGACTTCACTCACCCAACCTTCAACTCAGAATTAAGAGGTGGGACAGAAAGAAAGAAAAACAAACCTTGACCTATTATTTTTTGCAAAAGGAATGGAGTAGTCTTCTTGGTTTTTTTTTTTTAATATATTTTTTTAGATATTTTAGATAGGTTTTAAACTTGGTTTTTAATTATTATTTTAATTTTTAAATACTCTGTAGTGTGATTGTGATGTGGTGTTTGGGACACTGTGCTGGAGTAGCTTTCAAATTTCATTGTATTTGTAGAATGCAATGATAATAAAGGTGTTCTATTCTAAAGTCACCCATCTGGCTTTGAAGTAGGACTAGAACTCACCATCTCATGGGGATTGACCCAAAGTCACCAAGTGCCTTTCATGCCTAAGGCAGAACTAGAACTCACTGTCTCCTAGTCATTGTCCAAAGTCACCTAGCTGGCTTTCATCCTTCAAGTGGAACTAGAACTCACCAGAGTCTCCTGATGATTGACCCAAGTCACCTAGCTAGCTTTTATGCCCAAGGCAGAACTAGAACTCATTGTCTCTTAGTGATTGGCCCAAATTCACCTAGCTGGCTTTTGTGCTTAAAGTGGAACTAGAACTCACTATCACCTGGTGATTGACCCAAAGTCACTCAGTTGACTTTCCTTCTCTCTTTCTCTCTCTCTTTCTCTCCCTCCTTCTCCCCACTCTCATTCTCTCTGTCTCAACCTCCCTCTCTTCCTCTGTCTCTTTCTCTCCCTCTTCCTCCTCCTCCTCCTCTTTCTCTCCCTCTCCCCTTCTCTCTCTTTCTCCATCCCTCTCTTTCTCTCTGTCTCTCACTCCCTCTCTTCCTCTCTCCTTCTGTCTCTCTCTTTCTCTCTCTCTCTCTCTCTCACACATACTTACAAACATGTCACATTTGCCAGGACCAAACCTTTTTGAAGCCCCCCCCTCACAGAATCAATTCAAAACATCATCTCCTCCCCCCTCGAACAAGAAAAACTCACCCCCAAAATAGGACCCATCCGAAAGCTTCATTTCCTTAGAGCCCCGGGTCAGGATGCTAACCACGCCGTGTTGTATGAAATACATCTTTTTCCCCACTGTTCCCTCTCGGATGATGAAGTCCCCTGGCTGGAAAACCTCAAAGCGCAACTTGGTCAACATGGCCGTCACAAAGTTAGGATCAGCGTTGGCGAAGAGGGGCATGTTATCCACCAGATTCCGGCAGTTGAAATTGATGATCTCCTGAAGAGGGGAAGGAATTCGGAGGAGGAGGAGGAGGAGGAAGAAGAAGGAGGAGGAGGAGGAGGAGGAGGAGGAGGAGGAGGAGGAGGAGAAAATAACCAGGAATTGACAAGAGAAAAGGCTTCCGATAGGAGCGAGTGGACACTATAAATGCCACCAAAATTCACCTCGACTTACAACAGTTCATTTAATGGCCATTCAAAATGACAATGGCATTGGAGGGGAAAAGTGACTTTCCACTTAAAGACCATTGCAAAATCTCTATGGTCACGGGATCGGCCCAAATGGACTCATAGTTATGACATTTATGGTGTCCCCGGTGTCTTTTGGGACAGATCAATGGGGAAGCCAGAATCAATTAACAACTATGTTCCAAACCAAAAACCTGCAGAGATTCACTTAACAATGGGGGCCAGAAAGGTCTTAACCTGGGCCAAAACTCACTGAACAACGGTCTCGTTTAGCGAACAGAAATGGACTTTCTGCAGCAGTAATTTTAGTGGTTGTAAGAAGCATAATGCCCTCTCCTCCATGGCTTGTACCTCTTTAAGGGGTTCGCTCAATTCTTCCAGGATATTGTCTTCGTCAAACATTTTGCCCTGGTATCGGTGTTCATAATATTCGTGGATCCGTTGACGCGTGTCTCCCGGTAACTTATGGAAGGACATATATTGCTCCACTTGCTTATACTATAAACGGAGGAACAGAAATATTTAAAATAATTCAGCCAGAAAAATGAAGAAACACCAAACAAGATGAAGAAATGATGAAGAAGATACCAGAGTGTGCAGAAATGGACAGACTGTCAGGATTCCGGTGAATGCCCCAATTAAATCATTAAATCAAGCCAAGGTTCAAAAGAAACTGGAAGATTTATTAGGAGCAACATATCCTTCATTAGTCTGTATGAAGCCAACTCTGGCATAGGTAATTTACAGTCACCTGTGACCCTGTTTCCGCCCTCTCACCTGGGTGTGTCATAAATCAGATTCTCCAACAAAGCACGTTCTCGGGCTGGATGTCATCAATCACATTCTCCAATAAAGGATTTTTGAGGACAGAAGATCCGGTAGTCTAGCTACAATCTTTGTAAGGTAAGTGTTGAAATGTACTTCTGGTTTTAAACTGTCTTACTGCTCTTTCAAATCCCTCCCCCCCCCCCGTTTATGGCAACTCGAAAACAGGCATAGGAATGATT
Organism: Laticauda colubrina; assembly: GCA_015471245.1. Lineage (NCBI taxonomy): Eukaryota > Metazoa > Chordata > Lepidosauria > Squamata > Elapidae > Laticauda > Laticauda colubrina. The sequence goes on from BLBF01000081.1 coordinate 8,302,311, forward strand.
TACGAGTTGATACAGACGGACATTCAAAATGAAACAGAAAGATGATACAGAATATTATCAAGCATGCAATCTGTTTTATCAGTGGTTGGAAAAAAAGAGGTGGAGATGAAGAACGTGATACGGATTGTTAAGCAAATTAAAATACCCAGAAAACACGATGTGTATTAAGCCCTAAGAAATGTAAATAATAACAACAACAATAATAACAACAATAATAATGTTCAGTTGACTGAGTTTCATATTTAATGAATAAAAGGGATAATAATAATGATAAAAAGAAATATTTTAAATTCAGCCAAGAGAAATCTCTCCCTAAAATAGATCCACCTCCGTACCTATCTATTCTTTATTTATCATCCTGTCTCTCCCTTCCTCCAAAAGAGACTTGGAGGTTTGTGAGTCAGCCCCCCATGGGACAATTTAAGGATGAGAATCTCCCCTTCTTCCCTGCCCCATTAAATTTGGGGCTACCCTTTACATTGTCAGTGCCAGCTTACGTTTCTAGTCCTCTTACTTCCAGCAAGCTGCCTACAGTTGAGTTTGTCCCGGCGCTCAAACAGACTATTCAGAACACCTGGGATTTAAAGATGGGAGGAAGTGTAGTAATCCAGTCTGACCCCACACTCGATAGCAATAAGCCTACAATGTAATGTCAGGAGTGGAACTTTGAAAATGAGATGCCATTGTTGGGAAAGTTCCTAATTTAAAAAAAAAAAAAACTTAAGGAAAAGGTTTCATTATTAAGAACCAATTGAAGGTATTTGAGCTGGACAGATCAGAAATATTTGTGTCTCAAGTATCAGATTTGAGGTGATTTATGGGAAATAAGAAACCGTGTTTAGACTTTCTACAAGTGAATTATGAAAGCAGAATGCTTTGCACTTTAACTTTGATGTTGTTTAATTTGTTAACTATTTTTTCTTTCCTATGTATGTATGTATGTATGTATGTATGTATGTATGTATATATGTATGTATGATTAATTTAATTGAGATGTAGAAGCTTATAAATTTTGGACCTGATTAGACCAGGGGGAGATAATGTATATTTGTGTCTTTCTGAAATCCACTTTTTTTACATTCTTGTCTAGCTTTGTTCCATTAATTTATTTTTCTTTTGGATTTTGATCTTCTGAATAAAATAAAAACTGAAGAAAAGTTGAGGAAACTTTTCTTGCCATCTCACTGGAAAGAAGTTGGCATAGCAAGCCCCAGGATATACTAACACCACGGTGTAAATCTTCTCACCTTCTCCTGGTATTGGCGCCGAGAGGAGTCCAGTGACTGGATGAGGGCAGTGGCGTGGCCAATGAACATGGCATAGCAGGTGGCACCCACAATCATGCTCAGCATTGTCAGCCAGACATCGGTCATGCCCTCGGGCGCCTGCTGCCCATAGCCGATACACAACATGTGACTCATCGCTTTGAACAAAGCGTGCGAATATTGCTTTCCCCAAGAGTCATTCTGAGAAAAAAAGAGTGGAACTCACCGGTGAGGTTTTTTTTAAAGATCTTCAGTGTTGTCCCACAGAACCATATCTTTCAAATTTGGCAACTTTTAGGCGGTATGGACTTCAACTCCCAGAATTCCCCAGACAGGATACTTTAAGAGGCGTGGATGTCCACAATTTCCAGAATCCCCCAACCAAAAATTCCTAGAATCCCCCCAACCCCCTGCTGGAGGGGAATTCTCAGAATTGAGGTCCAGACCTCTTAAATTATGCTGAGTGGGGAATTATGGGAGTTGAAGTCCAAGTTTGAAAAATACCGTCTTGGGATAAATAGAAACTCTTGAACCCATATTCTTTGGGTAGAAATTGTCAATTTCTCTATTGAGAACTCTATTATTATAGAACTCTATTATTATAGAGATAACAATTTTATTATAACAGAAAGGTGAAAGCCTGATACAGTAGTTCCCCCCTCCCTCTCTCTCTTTCTCCCTCCCTCCTTCCTTCTCTCCCTCCCTCTCTGTCCCACTTCCTTTCTTTCTCCCTCTCCCTCTTTTTCCCTCCCTCCCTCCATCCTTCCCTCTCTCTCTCTCTCCCCCTCCTTCTCTCCCTCCCTCCCTCCCCCTCCCACTTCCTTTCTCTCTCCCTCTCCCTCTTTTTTCCCCTCCTTCCTTCCCTCTCTCTATATGATAGAGAATCAAGGTAAGAAAATCTTGAGTTTCTCCGTCTTTCGGTGTGAAGCTGATTTTTCAAAAATCTCTGATTTTTGATCTGATCTCTCTCTCTGATCTGCTTTGCAGAATTATCGGACTCTCTCCTGCTCGGCCTGGTCCATTTTTGTCCCACAGACAGAGGAGGAGGAGGAGAAACTTACCACCATGTGGTTGATGGAAACCCAGCAATCTTCGGGAAAGTCTTGCAGCATGGGGACCAAGAACTGTAAGCAGCCGTCCCAGTGACACAAGAGAAGCATCATTCCGATGAGATTGAAGATCCGGACTACGGCACTGGCCAGGTCATAAGTCATGTGGAAAATCTGGGAAGGCCAAGAGGAAATGGTAAGCTGATTAAACCCCTTGTTCTTTCCATGCACGGACTACAGATAGGCCTCCAATTACAACCGTTCATTCAGAGACCGTTTAAAGTTACAACGGTGCTGAGTGAGTGGTCTCAAAGTTATAGCTGTCATGGTACAAACTGCCTAGGATTAACAATTTCCCACTGGCTTCCCCAATGACTTTGAAGCCAGTCAAGAGAAAGTAACAACCCAGCATCCTTGCTCAATGGTGGCAATAGATTGCCATCACTAAGTGAATCTTATGAGGTTTACAACTGCTTTATGACTGCATTGCTTATTTAGTGATCGAAATTCAGTTGTGAGCCAATGACTACTGATAAACCATAATAAATCACTGGACCAACGGCGTGTTTCCTATTCGAAAAGGAATGCTCACCTTTTAATGCGAGTGCTAATATTTTCTATTTATTGCATTTATTACCTCTTCCCACTGGTGAATGTAACGGATGAGGCGAGAGAGACGGAGAAGGCGGAGCAAGCTAAGGATTTTTGTGAAACGGACGATGCGCAACGCCCTGGCTGTCTTATACACTTCGGAATCCACTTGGGTCTCCAGGTCTACGATGAGGAAGATGTAATCGACCGGGATGGAAGAAATAAAGTCCACCAGAAACCAACTCCTGAGATACTTCATCTTAATGGTATGGGGATCCAAAATGATCTCGGTGTTATCCTCCACTACGATCCCCGTACGGAAGTTCAACACCAAGTCAGCCAGGAAAAACGTATCCGAGAGGACGTTGAAGACGATCCAAGGAGGCGTGTTCTCATCCTTGAAAAAGGTGATCCCCACAGGCAGGATGATCAGGTTCCCAACCATCAACAGCAACATGATCAAGTCCCAGTAAAACCTGGAAGGCAAGAAATGGGCAGGATCGGTCAGCTGCACCTGAACGAGAACCTCCAAATTGGGTTTGCTATTAGCCATGATTTAATATTATAACGGTGGTTGTTGAGAAAACCCACTGTTCTCTCTGGACTCATTTGTGCCAAGAACTCTTAGTCCAACCCCTTAACCACTACCCCACATTGCCTTTCACATGGCAACATCCAGAAAGGAGCTATAGAAAGCAGAGGTGGTAATTCAGCCGGTTTGGACCGGTTCTACAGAACCGGTAGTGGAAAATTTGAGTAGTTCTTGAGAACTGGTAGAAGACATTTTGTGTAGTTTGAAGAACCGGCAAATGCCACCTCTGACTGACCCCACCAACCCCATCTATTCTCTGCCTCCCATCGAGTCCCAGCTGATTGGTTGGGTCTTCTTTTGTTGCCCTGCACAGGAGAACGGAGCTGGAAAGCAGGTTAGTGGGGTGGGGAGAGGAATGGGATTTTTCAGTAACTTTACCCTGTCATGTCCACAGAACCAGTAGTAAAAGTTTCTGAATCCCACCACTGATAGAGAAATCTATGCATGGTGTGGCTATCTTCAGCAAAATTCAGCCGAACACTTTTCATTATTTCTAGCTCTCTCTTCATCCTCCTCCCCTTTTAATGACCCCATAATCCCTTGTGAGGTGGAATCTAGGCAACTGAATGGAGCTGAGTGTTTACTAGCCGGATGCCTTTCCTGTCGCCAGTGTGGAATGTCCTTTCCCCCCCAAGCAGATATATTCTCATTATGCCCAGAGAGAGAAATATCAGACTCTACCTAGGATTGAACTCACATTCTCCTGATTGTGAGGCGAGAGCTGCAGCTCTTGGCCAACATACCACTCGTTTCTAGCTCTCTGTTAAAGTTTTAATTTCTTTTCTGCCAGGGGTTTCTCACGTTTTTGCAAGAAATGGTAAAAGCTAGTCAGTTTGGGGGAAAAAAACGGCACTCTACCTGGGCTCAGAGATACCTATGTTCCTTCACACAAACCTAGAGATCCACCTTAACACAGCCAGATGCTGGATTCCTCACCTCCATTCAAAACCTTTCCAAATATCCATTCCAAATATCCAACTTTTCTTTTTCTTTTCTTTTTCCTTTTTACAATCAATTCTCCTTTCTCTCTAGGAGATAAAAATCCAGGAAAAATCCAACTGTCACTTGAGACTTTCAAGAAGCAATTGGACTCCCATCTGTCAGAAATGGTGTAGGGTCTCCTGCTTGGGCAGGGGGTTGGACTAGATGACCTACAAGGCCCCTTCCAACTCTGATTATCTGTTTAAAAAGAAAAAAAGCCTGCTTCCCCCCCCCCCATCTTTGCTCTCTGACCCAAAACGAACACAAAAGTGACCAAAATGAGGATCCCAAAACACAGAGAAATTAAAAACGGGATCAACTCTTTTTAAAATCTCAAACCATACCAATGCCAGAGTGAAAAGGCCTCTCCTAAGTTGTCCTCACAGGCATCCATCAAGAGCTCAAAAACTTACTTACAAGGCCCGGCTGAGTGTTGATTATCCAATAAAGATCATGATATAATCCCCAGGTTTAATCATACACCTCGGATCCGAAAGTCCGAAAACTCCTATCCAATTCCCACTGAGCCATCTGTCCCTGATCAACGTAACAAGCCCGGAAACATATGAAATGATTTGCACAAAGCATTCCAGGAGCCAAGCCAAATATTTTATCTTCTTATAGGACAATAAACCCTTCTCACATCCAATCTATGTTTTCTGTTGCTTCATCTGGATGAAGCTTTCTTTTATTTAATTTATTTGATTTGTCAATCGCTTACAAGATAATAGTTCTAAGTATAAACATGAGTAAGAATACAGGAAACAGGTATGAATAAATGGGGCCAATAGGACAGGGATGGTAGGTATAATGGTGCACTTCATACACACCCCTTACAGACCTCTTAGGAATGGGTATTCTCTCCCTTCCTTTCCTTCCTTCCTCCCACTCCCTCCCTTCTTTTCTTTCCTTCCTTCCTTCCCCTTCCCTGTTCTCCTTCCTCCCCTCTTCCTTCCTTCCTTTATTTTTTATTTGATTTATTTATTTGATTTGTCAATTGCTGACAAGATAATAGGTATAAGTATAAACATGAGTAAGAATACAGGAAATAGGTACGAATGAATGGGGACAATAGGACAGGGACGGTAAACACGATGGTGCACTTATGCACGCTCCTTACAGACCTCTTAGGAATGGGGTGAGGTCAATAGTGGTTAGTTTGAGGTTAAAGGAGTGGGGGGGGTTCGAGGATGTAACAACAGAGTCAGGTGGTGCATTCCAGGCATTGACCACTCTGTTGCTGAAGTCATACTTCCTGCAATCAAGTCTGGAGCGGTAAACATTGAGTTTGTATCTGTTGTGCGCTCTTGTATTGTTGTGATTGTATTTCTGGTCCATTTTCCCCTCGCTTGATAAAAGCCAACCCAATGTTACCTTCTCTCTTCAGTTTGCAAGCAGTTTGATTTAAAAATGCCTTGGTAAGACCCCACTTCGAAGATTGCATCCAATTTTAGTCGCCATGTTATTAAAAAAAAGGATTTGGAAAGAGTGCAGAGAAGAGCAACAAAGAAATTTAGAGGACTGGAGGATAAAACATACAAAGAACGGTCTAGTTTAATGTAAAGAAGGACTAAGAGGTGACATGATAGCATCTTCCAATATTTGAGGGGCTGCCCCAAAGAAAGAGGGAGTCCAGCTATTTTCCAAAGCACGAAAAGGCAAGATGAGAAGCACTGGATGGAAACTAATCAAGGAGAGAAGCAACCTGGAATTGAGGAGAAACTTCCTGACAGGGAGGACAATTAACCAGTGGAACTGCCTGTCTCCAGAAGTTGTGGGTGCTCCATCACTGGAGGTTTTTAAAAAGACATTGGACAGCCACTTGTCTAAAATGATATAGGGTCTCCTGCTCGAACCGGTGGTTGGACTAGAAGACCTCCAAGGTCCCTTCCAACTCTGTTATTCTGATTTAATGGATTTTCAGCTCCCTAGGTTTAACCACTAGAATTGCCCACCCATATTTGGGGAAAGAATTAATTTGGGCCCGCAACATCACCACAGTTGTCTGTGAAGTGCTCAGATATTTGAAAAGGGAGGAGTAATAAGTTAGCAGAGGTAGAAATTTGAATTATTGCACGTGTGTGTGTGAGAAAGAGAGTGAAAGGAAGAAACTCAGAGCTGAAACTGCCAAATTTTGCACAAATTTTGCGCTAGGAAGACAGTTCACGCTGCGGGGAAATATTTTTTTCCTGGTTTCCTTTCAAAGAGAGCATTCTTTGAGGGCTCCAAGGTGATCCACTGGCCTCGAAACCTTTGGCCAACAGGTAGTTCTCAATTTACAACCATGTGCCCTCTTTGGCACATTTCCAAGTTGAAAGGCTGTGCGTTGGATCGATTCCAGGCATGGAACAGGTTCTTAAATAGGTGTCCATCTGTTGGTACATCTTTACTCTCGGAGCCGCAGAGATGGGAGCTTCCAGCTCTTCAAGGTTCGGTGAGAGCCTCAAGAAGGCAGATCGAAGATGTTCTGGATATGTTTGTGAAGAAGTACAGATTTGTTTTGCAAATATAAGGCGGGGTATTCATTCCGGTGCCAAATTTGGCACGGAACAAATTTGGCTTTTAAGCCCCCAACATTCCTGGCTTCAGGCTTTGCTTACATGGGGAAAATCCCAAACTACATTTTTCTGTATTCCTCTTTTTTATTTTATTTCTCTCCCTCTCTCTCCCTCCACTGGCTTAATCTTTTACTTCTTCCTTGAGAAATTCCAAAATTAAAATCTTAAAAGTAGAAAAAGAGAATGAATCCAAATACCCTTCCTTCCTTCCTTCCTTCCTTCCTTCCTTCCTTCCTTCCTTCCTTCCTTCCTGTTCTGTCTCTTTCTTTCTCTTTCTCTCTTCCTTTCCTTTCCCTGTCTTTTCCTTCCTTCCTGTTTTCTCTGTCTCTTTCTTTCTTTCCCTCTCTTCTTTCTTGTGATTCACTTAATGACACTTATTTGCTTAACAACCATGGTAAGAAAGACCCTAGACCAAGGCGCAGCTTGCTCAACAATCACCAAGCTTAATGACAGAAAGGAGAAAGAAGACTGGATAATTTTCCAATGAATATTATTTTCAAACAAGCCATTCCCAGTCTGGCGGCTCCTCTGCTTTGCCTGAGGTGTGACCCATGGGAATTGTAGTGCCTTCAGTGAGGAGGTCACACAAAGAGCAAAAAATCCCTCCCACTTTATAAGACTTGGGAACACCACACTTGGAATATTGCATCAGTTTTGGTTACCATAATGTAAAAAAAAACAAAAGAGGTTGAGACTCTAGAAAGAGTGCAGAGAAGAGCAACAAAGAGGATTAGGGGACTGGAAGCTAAAACATTTGAAGAACGGTTCCAGGAATTGGGGATGTCTAATTTAATGACAAGGAGAACTATGAGTGATAGGATATCAGTCTTCCAATATCTCAGGGGCTGCCCCAAATAAGAGGGGGGGTCAGCCTATTCCCCAAAGCACCAGAAGGCAGGACAGGAAGCAACGGATGGAAACTAATCAAGGAGAAAAGCAACATGGAATTAAGGAGAAATTTCCTGACTGTGAGAACAATTAACCAGCGGAAGGACTTTCTTCCACAAATTGAGAATGTTCCAACACTGGAAGAAATTAAACAACCTTTTGTCTGAAATGGTACAAGGGTTCTGGCTGAGGTGGGGAGGTTTGGACTCGAAGACCTCCAAGGCCCCTTCCAATTAATAATGAGAAACTTTCTGACAGGACAACCAACCCCTGGAACAGAAGTTGCCCTCGGAAGTTGTGGGAGCTTCATCCCTGGAGGCTTTCAAGAAGAGATTTGGACTGCCATCTGTCAGAAACGGTGTAGGGTCTCCTGGTGGGGGGGGGGGGGGGGGTTGGGCTAGATGACCTCCAAGACCCCTTCCAACTCTGACTGTCGGTTTAACTCGATTCCTTCGAAAAGAACTTTCAGCACCGCGGACAGCCGCCCGGCCGTTTCGGTTCGCCCAGCCAACGGTCGGCCCTCCCGCCGGCGAGCGTCTTCCCCGGGGAGTGCCGCATGGGCCGTGGAGTCCTTTCCCCTACCTGAAGTCGCTGTAGGGGTGGATGATCCAGAAGCCGGCCGACTTGACCCGCTGCTGCTCGATCTCCACCGCCTTGTGGCTGCCAAACATCCGGAGGGAGAACTTGTTGACGGCGGGCTGGAGGAGGGCGCCCAGTTGGCGTTGCACGAAGGTGCCGCCGGGCTCTTGGCTCCCCGAAGATGCGGCCGCCGCCGCCGCGGCCGAGGCCAGGTCGGCGGCCACGATCTGCTCGGCCACGCGGGCCGGCGCCATCTCGCCCTTGGCCGCCGCGGAGCCCTTGCGAGTAGGCGGCTGCGAGGAGCCGTCGCTGGGCAGGCGGCCGCCAGCTTCGCCATCCAGCAAGGGAGGAGGAGGAGGAGGAGGAGGAGGAGGAGGAAGAAGGGGCGCCTTGCGGCCGGGGGGCTCCGGAGCCTCCGGGGTCTCGGCGGCGGGAGCGGCGGCCGAGACGTCCATGGCGCTCAAGAGGGCCCTTCAAACGCCCTTGCCCGGCCCAGGCCCCCCTGGCATCGCGGGGGCATCTCTCCCACCTCCCCGCGTGGAAGCCCGGTGCCCAGGAAGGGCGCGGCGGCGGCTGGAGGGCCAGGCGAGGCGGGCGCGGGACGGGCAGGGGCTCATACCCCCCCCCTCCGCCCCCCCGGACCAGCCCCTTCCCCACCCCGCCGGCCTGGCCTGGCTCAGCCCCTCCGACGAGAGCCAGCCAGGTAAGGCGGTAGCGCCGCGCCCTCTCCCCCCCCCCCCCCCCCCCCCCCCCTGCCAGGCACACCCGCGGGGGGGGGGGGGGCGGGCGGGGGCCCCCGGGGGGGGCGGCCCCCCCCCCCCCCCCCCACGGCCTTTGGGACCCGCGCGGGGAGGGACAGAAGCGGGTCGGAGCCTGGAGGGGAGGCGGAGTGAAGCGATGACGGAGGAGAGCGCTCGGTCTCTCTCTCCCCGGAGGGGGCGTCCCTTGGGTTGAGGCCGGCTCTGGATTCGTGTTCAAGAGCGTCCTGGTTGGCTCGGTGGGAAGCCTCGTTTCCTTCCTCGTCGTCTTCCTCCCTTCCCCCTCAAGCCTTTGGTCTTTTCTTCTTCCCAATCCTGCCTTCCTCACTGTTGGCCCTCCGTTCCTTCCGCTGCACTTCCTCACTCGTCTCTCTTGCCTTCCCTTTTTTCCATTCCTTCCTTCCTTTCCCCCAACTTCCTCACTCAGGCCTCTTCCCTT
>BLBF01000081.1:8312020-8323293 GCA_015471245.1 Laticauda colubrina
TTCCTTCCTTCCTTTCCCCCAACTTCCTCACTCAGGCCTCTTCCCTTCCCTTTTCCTTCCTTCCTTCCCCTCTACTTCCTCACTTGTGTCCCTTCTTCCATTCCTTGTTCCTTCCTTCCTTTCCTCCCTCTACTTCCTCACTCATATCCCTTCCCTTCCTTCTTCTTCCTTCATCCTTCTCTCCCTCCCCTTCCTTCTTCCTTCCATTTTCCATCCATCTCCTATCTCTTTCCACCTTCTCCTTCTCCTCCCATCCATCCATCCATTTTCCTTTGTATCATGCAAATTTCCTTTCCATCTTCCTTTCCCCTTCCTCACCATCTTTCTTTTAATATCCTTCCTTTCTCCTCTCATTTCCCACCCATGCTTCTTCCATCCTTTCCCCCTTCTGTCCTGTTCTTCTTTCATTCTGCTAATCTCAAATTGGAAGGGACCTTTGAGGTCTTCTAGTTCAACCTGCTGCTTAAGCAGAAAACCTTATACCATTTTAGACAAGTGGCTGTCCAATGTCTTATTAAAAACCTCCAGTGGTGGAGCACCCACAACTTCTGGAGAACGTCAGTTCCACTGGTTAATTGTACCCACTGTCAGGAAATTTATCCTTAGTTCTAAGTTGCTTTTCTCCTTGATTAGTTTCTATTGCTTCTTGTCCTGCCTTTGAGTACTTTGGAGAAGAGCTTGACTCCCTCTTTCTTTGGGGAAGCTCCTCAGATATTGGAAGTCTGCTATCATGTCACCCCTAGTCCTTCTTTTCATTAAACTAGAGACATCCCCAATTCCTGCAACCGTTTTTCATTCTTTGTATGTTTTATCCTCCAGTCCTCTAATTTTCTTTATTGCTCTTCTCTGTCCATCTGCCAATGCAGCATAAGATCAGTGTTAAGAACCTGGCAATACTGGAAAACACATTAAAATCTTTTCTTTGGAGCATTTGCACCAAGACAAATTCCTTGTGTGATCTTTCACACTTGGCAAATAAAGAATTCTGTTCTGTTCTGTTCTATTCTATTCTTTATTCTATTCTATTCCATTGTATTCTATTCTTTATTCTATTCTATTCTATTCCTTATTCTATTCTATATTTTATTCCTTATTCTAATTCTATTCCATTTTATTCTAATTCTATTCTTATTCTATTCTATTCTTATTCTATTCTAATTCTAATTCTACTCTACTCTATTGTCTACTCTATTTTCTATTCTATTCTATTCTATTCGAATTATATTCTATTCTTTTGGAAAGAAACACCTCCAACCTTAAAATCAGCTTGGAATTGGTTTGAAGTGATCTTCCAACCTAAGAACCCAATTGTTCTGCAAATGGCATATTTATAGCACAACCTGTTCTGTAAATCCAGCCAGCTGAACTATGTTCATTAAATATGTTGAGTGACATGTGTCAGGACAGGTTCGTGAAGGTGGCAATGATACTTTTTAAGGAAGGAGGAGTTATCAAATTTTGTGTAATCTTGTTTAATTTTTGTCATCTATAATGGCAGCCACCTCCATGCATTTCTTCTGGTCAGCAGAAATTTGTTACCCTGTAGAAGAAGAGGCTTTTATGGACACACAAGCGGGGGGAAAAAAATCAATGTAACCACACATTTACAAACCTTTCCTGAATATTTGTTGCTATTCCTGTGAACAGTTCTGTTCTACTGTTACAATTTTGGCTGCTGTTGTTCCAATTGCTATTTTTGCCCAAACTAAATATGTTACTTATTTTACAGATAATCACCTTATTTATTTTTTTCCCTCCTGCAGGCAAAGTGTGGTAAGCTTAAAAATAAACATTTCATAAGTACCACACTTATAAGATAGTCTCTTTGGTGTCATTTTTCTGGATCCCTTTCAAGAGTTGTTTGTCTGTGGATGGATTATTTTAAATCTTGGCTGTGTCTAGGGGTCACGGAGCATTAGCCAACACCTTGTCCAATCCTTATTTAATGCCTTCAAATCCTCTTTAATGAATCAACACCAAATGTATAGGCGATGTAATTGGCAGAAAAGCAAAGCGCCAAACCCAGAAGCCTGTTTAGATAATAAAAAAGGCATCTCTACAGCTTAGTCTTCTGGCATGCTCTACTTTGGTCATGCCCACCTTGGACACCATTTTGTGAGAGTGCCCACAACGAGCATTGAACGTTCCTGTGGGTTCCTGTGGGGCCCACTATTTTTGTGATTCTTCGTGAGACACCTTGAGGGCACAGTCAATGTTGTCGTTAGTTGTGAAGTCATGTCCAACCCATCGCGACCTCGTGGACAGCGTTCCTTCAGGCCTTCCTGTCCTCTACCATCTTCTGGAGTCCATTGAAGCTCACACCTACTGCTTCAGGGACTCCATCCAGCCCCCTCCTTCTCTGCCATCCCCTTCTTCTTCTTTTCCCCTCCATCTTTCCCAGCATTTGGCTCTTCTCCAGGGAGTCCTTCCTTCTCATGAGGTGGCCAAAGTCTTTTGAGCTTCATCTTCAGGATCTGGCCTTCTAAAGAGCAGTCAGGGTTGATCTCCTCTCTAGGACTGACCGGTTGGATGACCTTGCAGTCCAAGGGACTTGCTGGTGTCTCTTCCAACACCAGAGTTCAAAGACCTCCATTCTTTGGCGCTCAGCCTTTCTTATGGTCCAACTTTCACAGCCATACGTTGCAACTGGGAAAACCACAGCCTTGACTCTACACCCTTTTCTTGGCAGGGGGATGTCTCTGCTTTTGTGTATGCTGTCTAGATTTGCCATAACTTTCCTCCCCAGGAGCAAGTGGCTTTTAATTTCTTGACTGTAGTCCCCATCTGCAGTGGAGCCCAGGAAAATAAAAGTTGTTACTACCTCTATTTTTTCCCCATCTATTGGCCAGGAATTGAGAGGGCTAGATGCCAGGATCTTCGTTTTCTTAATGTCGAGGCATGATCAATAGGTCTTTTATTATGATCCCAGACCTGAAGATTGTGAAATTAAACACCATCTTCAGGGTACATTATGACTATGAAAATAAACACAAACACACATCCTTCACATTCTATACATTGAACTGAAACCCCTTGATATTGCATTAATATTGCACTTATAATAATATTATAATAATTTATAATATAATAATCTTCTTACAAGTAACGATTATCTGTTTGATTTATTCTTTATTACAGTTATACAAATGCATTGATTTAATTTATAAAACTTACATAAATGAATAAGTAATAGCAATATTTTTAATGGAAATAAGAATCAGTCCCGCAGGAGTTATTCACTGTATTACTTTCCACGCGTGGAAAAGTTGCTTTTTTGAATATATGTTTTTCCCTCCACGTGGAACGTGGTGCCTTGGAAGGGGCGTGGCTCGGGGGGCGTGGCGGTGAATTTTCCCCGCCCTTCCATTCAATCGCTCGCGAGGATGTGCTCCGTTTGCTTATCTCTATATAGAGAAAATAAAATAAGACGAGGGGTTTAGTTTTCGTTGTCGTTCTGGATTTTTTTTCGTAAAATTTATATTTTAGCTTTCAAGAGCAAGATCCCTAAAGGACGCGGGCAAAATATAAGGAGCCCAATCCAAGTTTTTAACAGAATATTTAATTTAGTATTCTATTTATTCTATTCTGTTCTTTCTTCTATTCAGTTTCTGTTCTATTCAGTTCATTTTCTATTCTCATCTCTTCTTTCTTTATTCTATTCCTATTCTATTGCTTATTCTATTTCTTATTCTATTCTAATATTCTGTTCTATTCTATCATTCCATTCTTTTCTATTCTATTCTATTCTTCCTTTATTCTATTCCTTATTTTATTATATTCCAATATTCTGTTCTATTCTGTTCCAGTCTATTCTATTCTTTGTTCTATTCATTTTCTATTCTATTCTTCCTTTATTCTATTCCTATTCTATTCTATTTCTTATTCTATTCCAACTCTATTGTATTCTATTCCTATTCTATTGTATTCAAGTTAAGATTAGAAGTTGGAAGACTACGATCATATGTATTTGTTATTGTTAGCATTGTGTAAAAAGTACATTGAGCCAGTCCATCCATACATTGTCCACAAAATATGTATGGCTGTTAAAGGATACTTACAAATAAAACATAAAAAACCCCAAAGTGGAGGCGTGAAGACGTTTTTTGTGAAGCGCACCCGGAAACTGCCAGTGAAAGTACATCCCCACGGGACCGTCCTATCTGCTGGTTGACGATCTCCGGTGCGCAAAGGGACATTCCGGCGGCTTTGTGACGCGCCTACGCCTTCCTTGCGTGGCGTCGGCGCATGCGTAGTAGGCTTCTCCTCCCGTTTCCCTTCAGCCCGTTTTCCTCAGAGCGACCCCGGGCGGCGGCGGGGACGCTGAGGCGAAGCGACGGCGACGGGCGGGCGGGGAAAGGACCAGCCGCTGCCAAGACGGACTTCCTGTGGGACAAGAAAACCGGGCTGACGGCCAAGAGGGTGAGGCGAGGCGGCGGGGCTGGGTGGGGGAGGCCTCGGGGCCGCGGCGCCGGCGGCTCTCCTGGACCCCGAACCAGGCCCGGGATAGGCCGTCGGAGGAGCCGGGGAGGCCCCCATCCCGACCCAGCCTCAAAAACCCGAATAAGATTCCTCCCGGGGCGATTGGTGCACAACAGCCCTGCCAGGTAGGCCGTCCCTGGCCCATGGAGTTAAAAATGAAGGGTTTTTTAAAGAACAAATTCTATATATGAATAAAGAAAAACGAATAAAGTCGAGGAAAAGGAAGGATCTATCTAGATTAGATCTCTGTTGGAGCCAGCAGTTTGCTTTTCTTTGGCCTTTGGGGGTAAGGAAAGGAGGCCACAAGGAAATCATACCTGAGCAGGACACGGGATTTGGAGAGTGGGGGTAGGGGCTGGTTCGAGATTTGGGCTCCCTTTTCAGCCTTGCTCAGCAGGTGAGACGGGCAGCTTCCTTAGATGTCAAATGACAGGTAGTCCTCGACTTACAACCATCTTGCTTAGCGACCGTCTCAAAGCTAACAATGGTTCTGGAAAGAAAAAAGGGACTCAGGACCGGTTTTCACACTTAACAACTGTTGCAGCATCCCCGCGATCAAAATTCCCACCGCTTGGCAACTGACTTGTATTTATGATGGGGGGGGGGGAAATCCCCTTTTGCGACCAGCCAAGTCAAAGGGAAAACCGGATTCACTTAACAACCTTATTTCCTGCAGCAATCCGCTTAACAATTGGGTCAAAGAAAGCTCATCGAATGGGACAACACCCACTTGAGGTCTCCCTTAACAACAGAAAATTGGAAGGGTGTGTTTGTGTTCCATTGCAGTCATAAGTCGAGGACTGACTGTAAATGCTGGCCTGACTGACTGTAAATGCTGGCCTACCTTACAGGGTTATATGGGATAATCTAGGAAAGGGGGAGAGAGGGAGAGGGGCAGAGAGGGAGAGAGAGCGAGAGAGGAGGGTTTTGTGGCTGAGTAGGCGGGTCTAGGTGGTCATGTGAATGGGAGTGAGTGAGTGACATTGAGTTGGCCACGCCCAGCCAGGTTTTGTGGCTCCTGGGGTTGTTGGTTTTTTCCTTGTGGGAAATGGGTCCAAATGGTTCTTTTGACTGTTTTAAAGGTTAGGGGATGAATGGATGGGCCCAAAACCAGGGTGGGCTTCAAAAATTTTAGCAAAGGGTTATCTAGGTGGGCAGGGGGCATGATTTTGTCCTCCCTGGGCTCTGGAGACTCTCTGGAAGCGGGAAACCAAAAAATATTCTGGTTCTTCTGCAAGGAATGCTTTTTTCTGAAGTCTTAACTAAGACAATGTTGTCATAATTTTTAGCCATAATTTCTGTTAGGGTATTTGGTCTATAATTGCTAAGAGTCCTTTTTAGTCCACTTTTTAGATAGATAAGATGCTGTTATTGCCAACTTCAATCCGACTGGATAGGGCAGCCATTATTTAGATGTAAAAATGAACTTGCCCAACAATTAGGGATATTTTTTGACCAGTTAAATAGTTGGTGGAAGGTCTTCTCTAGGGGATGTATTGCTTACTCTTCAGTCCTTTTATGATTAATCTCAACATGAACATAATGGGATAAATCTCAACATGAGATTTAAATCTCAACATGAGATTTAAATCTCAACATGAACATAACGGGGCCATTTCCGGCCTTCCTGAACTTCCAGGAGGCCTTTTTTTCACCCTCCCCTAGGCTCCGTGGGCGCCCAGCACTTACCTACATCCAAAATGAACTGCTTGGGGACTCTTGGGAGGAGTGGGGAGGGCGGGGCCAGCCAGGAGTGGGATTTTGGGGTTCTCAGAATTCTGCAGAATCTGAGCTAGAGGATGTCCTGAACCCCTGTGAACCCCCCCCCCCAGCAGCCCACCCCTGCCCAAAACTTATAGAAAGGTTTTTTTTAAGGAATGAGGTGGGGAAGTCATTTGAGGCTTAAGTAGGAAAGCCTGAGAATTCCTTTTTCCTTCTGACTGACCTACCTTGCAGAGTAGTTGTATACATGGTGGCTGTTGTTGGTTTTGGCTGTTTCTTACCACTTTTAAGGGTCAGCCACTCCAGCTGGTCCTTTGACTCTTTTCCTCCCCTTGCAGATGCCTCGTTCTCGGAGGTTTCTGTCTTCTGAACGCAGCAGCCGGGGCAGCTACCGCGAGAGCTACCGAAGCCGTAAGCACAAGCGGCGACGGAGCCGTTCCCACTCGAGTAGCAGTGAGCAATGGCGTCACAGAGAGGACAGCTATCATGTCCGATCCCGGAGGTGAGTGAGTCCCCAAAATGGACCCTGTGAGGAGAAGGCTTCGATGCAGTTAGTCCTCGCAGAATTTCCATTGCTAAGTGGCTGAGTGAGTTTGCCTCATTTTACAACCTTTCTGCCACAGTTATTATGTGAATCACTGCAGTTAAAGTTAGCGGTCCTTAAGTGAATCTGGCTTCCCCGTAGACTGTGCTTGTCAAAAGTTGCCAAAAGGATCACATGACCTGGGGACACTGCAACAGTTGTAAGTATGAGTCAGTTGCTAAGAGACCAAATTTTGATCACGTGAACCAGGGGGATGCTGTAATAGTTGTAAGTGTGAAAAACGGCTGTAAGTCACTTTCCAGTGCTGCTGTAACTTCAGGCGAACACTATACGAACTGTTCTACGGGGAGTCCTCAACCAGGATTGAGACCAGAATTTCCCTTCCTGAGCAAGATGGTTGTTAAGTGAGCCGTGCCTGATTTTATGACCATTTGAGCCTCATTGTTAATTGTTAAGCCTAATTGTTCATCACTTCAGATATTAAGTCTGCTTTCTGGATGAGTGGTGAGTTGGCCTAGAGGTGTAGCTCTCACATCACAATCAGGAGGCTGTGAGTTCAATCCTAGGAAGAGGCAGATGTTTCTCTCTCTAAGCATGATGAGAATGTATCTGCTGAACAAAATTCCATATCGGCAAAAGGAAGGACATCCGGCCATCAAAACACTCAGCTCCGTTCAGTTGCCCAGACTCCACCCCGCAAGGGATTATGGGGTCATTAAACAACGAACAACATAGTCATAAATGGTTTTCTGGATCACCTTAATTTCGCTCTTCCTCCCAGTTACGACGATCACTCGTCCGACCGACGTGCCTATGACCGGCGATACCTGGAGGATTACCGGCGAGACGGCTACAGCGACCGGGGCGGCGATGCCTACTATGAGCCCGAATACCACCCTTCGGATGAGTACCAGCGTTCCCGGGACGGCAGTTACCGGAACTGCAAGAGCAACCGGCGGAAACGGCGACGGAGACGGCACAGAAGCCGTTCCTTCAGCCGTTCCTCCTCGGTGAGTAATCCCTGCCTCTTCTGATCTTTTGATCCAGGCGGTGCCAGAATCTCTTCGGCTTCTCCAGATCTCTGGAATTGCACTAGGAATGGCATTCTGGATTGTCCTAGGGAACATTCACGTCTCTTTTTGAGTTGCTTGGAAATTGGCATTTCTTTCTGGGACTGGCAGTACTGGAAGCTTGGGGAAAGGGTGTGTTTGTGTAAAAATGTGGTTTTTGAAGAATTTCCTTCTCTAAAGTGTCTGCTGCACGATACTAGGAGAAGAGGCTTAAAAGCCTTCATACAATGCAGAATGTTATATTTATTTATTATGAAGAATTTCAAAGTAAAACGTTTCCAATCGGAGTCTCTTCAGTGGTTGCCCCCTGCTCTTTGTAATGATAAATTTGTAATGCCCCCCTTCTCCAACCCCATTAACCTTTTCAAAAGCATTTAAAAAATAACCCTGGTGCTTTTCCCCCTGATGTTTTGGGCCAATTCACTAAACTTATTTATGATAATATTTATATGCTTGCCCGTTCCACTGTTTCGGGTGAGTCAGGTTGGATCTGATGACCCTGCCATCACATTTTCTTTGATAGTTCTTTTATCGTTGGTTCAATAGCTGTATAAATCGGACGGAGTGGGTAGATAGATAGATCATTTCTGAGCAGACTACAGCATCGGATGATAGTTGATAACATCTATTCATTTCATAAACTTCTCTGCCTTCAAAAACGGTCTGGCAGCTGAAAGTTTCAAAAACCTTGTTAGGACCAGCGAGCGGAATCACCCGTACAGGGCGAAGATGATTTGGCCTCTTCGAAATCTTTTAAACCTCCCCCCCCCACACACACACACACAGCCTATCCTGGTATGTGTGGATGTGCTAGAGTCTGTCTTCTGCTTGTACACATAGCAGTATTCAGACCACCCAGGATGAGAAGAGTGCTCCTTCATGGGGACTAGAAACCTTGAAAAGGATTACTCTGCCACGAGAAGAGGATTGAATATGATCGGGGCATCATTTTCCCATTCTTGCCCCAAAGAAAGCCCCCGGCGCTCCTTCATTTGCGCTTCACCTGCGTCCTGCTTCATTGGCACCCTTGCCTTTACAAGGGGACAGAATGGATGACCTCCAGCAGGTCTGGCCTTTAGCAGACAAAGCATTTTTGCATTTGAAGTGGGGAAACCGCCAAGCCGTGAGAGGACCTCACCCATGGATGGTGATGGGAGACTAACATGTATTCCTCAGCCCACCCCACTTCCTCTTGTACGGCTTTCTGGTATTGGGGAGCCAGAATGTTTCAGGGCCAGTTTGCCTGTTCTCTCCTAGAAGCAAGAAGGGTGGGATGATGACTATTGTCATTATTATATTCTCTCTGCTCCGTGATTTTCTGTACAGCAGACCCAGGTTTTGCCGCCGGTTGGTGTGAATAAATTGCTGAATTCTCTTTAAATTGAGGGTGGTAGGGGAGAAAATTGGCCTTTTTCTGTCATTCAGTCACCAACCTTTACTTGAATTGTGGCCCTTGGGTTTCTCTTCTCGGGGGAGCACCCCGTCTGCAGAAGATGCTTTCCCTAATTTCGATGGATGGTTCCTGTTTTTTTTTTTAAATATACAGGCAGTCCTCAACTTACAGCCGTTCATTTAGTGACCATTCAAAAGTCACAACTGCCCCCCCAGAAGGGGTCTCAAGACCGCTTTCCCATGCTTAACGCCTGTTGAAGTGTTCCCCCACCTTCCCCCTCCAGCCACATGATTTACATCGGACGCTTGGCCACCGGTTCACACTTACGACAAGCGTAGCCTCCCCAGGGTCTCATCATCCCCTTTTTGCGACCTTCCTACCCGGCCAGCGAATCCATGGGGGAAAGCCAGATTCACTTAACGACTGCAGGTTAACAACAGCGGCAAGGAAGGGCGTAAAACTGGGCAAAACTCAATTTGGGGAGTTGCAGTCATAAGTCGAGGACCACCTGCGAAGACACACACACCCTGAGCCTGTGTGTGTGTGTGTGTGTGTGTGTGTGTTGAGCGTTGCTTTTCCCCTCTTGCCACCCCTCTTATTGTTCACGTGTGTTGTGTATTGTTTATACCTCTACGCCTCTGTGCCGTTATGAACTTGGCCCGGAATTCGTCCCGCCACCACCTCCAATATCTGCCACGGGCCCAACCGTGTCCACGGGTGTCGCTTGGTTGGCTTCCCCCCTTCGCCGCCGCCCGGGGTGAACACAATGAATGAATGAACCCTCTCCCTCTCCGCCCGCCTGCCCCGCCACCACCATCACCACCGCCGCTGCGTTTTGGGGGGGGCCTCCCCGGCAGCAGAGTCGTCCCGGCAGCAGGAGGAGAGCCAAGAACGTGGAGGACGACGTGGAGGGCCACCTCATCTACCGCGTCGGCGACTGTCTCCAAGAGAGATGTACTGCGAAATCGTAAAATTCCATCTCTAGTTAAGCTCCCGCCGCAGTGACCGAATTGTTCTTAGCTTTCTCCCTTTTCCTCGTATTTTTTTTCCTCCCTCTTTGCAATGCCTTTTTTTTTTTACCGCAGTCTTTTTCCTCCCCTCTTCCTTCTTTTTTTCCTTTTAAGCATCCTTCCTCCCTTCTCTTTTGCCTCAATCCCTCCTTCCCTCTCTCCCATTTTTATATCTTTCTGTATTGATATATGAAGCGTTAGGGGAGGAGGCACCGGTCCTTTGAAAGGGGCGAGATAGCCTCCTTTTTCATTTTTATTTATTTTGGTGGTGATGTTTTGTTGTTTGGCCACCAGATGCTGGGCCCCCGCGTCTCACCCTCTCCTCTTTCTTCCCTCTCCTGCCCCCATACCTCTTGTCTCCTTTTCCTCTGCAGATGAGATCATAACCACTCTTGGGGAAGGCACTTTTGGCCGCGTGGTGCAGTGCGTCGATCACCGCAGGTGAGGCAACCACCAACTTGGGCTAGTGGAAAATTGACTCTGGGGAAAGGGTGCTTCCCTCCATCTGGGATGGAAATCCAACTGGCTGCAGATTTTCCTCGTAGGCTGGGTGGCCACCATAGATCCATGCCTAGAAAGTGTTTCTACAATGGATGGATGGATGGACGGACGGACAGGGAGAGGAAGAGGAAGAAGAAGAGGAAGAGGGAGAAAGAAGATAAGGATAGATAAATATTGATTGGATTAGATAGATAGATAGATAGATAGATAGATAGATAGATAGATAGATAACGATAGATGATAGGTTAGGTAGGTTAGATGGATAGGTAGACACACACAGATTTTATATGATAGGTAGGTAGAGATAGGTGATTGATAGATAATAAATACAGCAATAGATGATAGAGAAAAAGTAGATAGAAATAAGAGATAACAGACAAAAGTCAGATTGAGGATGGATGATTATTGGATGGATAGATAGGTAGATAGGTAGATACCGGTAGATAGAAGGTGGGAGGGAGGAAGATGACATAGAAAGATAGGTAGGTAGGTAGGTAGGTAGGTAGGTAGATAGATAGATAGATAGATAGATAGATAGATAGATAGATAGATAG
>BLBF01000081.1:8325872-8349732 GCA_015471245.1 Laticauda colubrina
GAAACATCTGCAAGAAAACCACCGACCTCAGAGAACACCAAGGACCCCAGGGGGTTCCTTTTGTCCGTCTCCTCCTTGTCGGTTGTCTCTTTTTCATCTTCTTCCTCCTCTTCTTCTTCTTCCTCCCTCTCCTCCATTCTCCATTTCTGCAAACCCCACTCCCTTCTAGCACTGATAATGTTACCAACCAAGTTCAGAGAGCACCAAGGAACGCACAGTCCTCCTCCTCCTCCTCCCGCTTCGCTTAACAAATGATCATAAGTGAAAAGTTTACCTGTATTTGTATACTTGATTTAAAAAAAACCAAGGAGCAACGCACACTGGCCGTTCATACCACTGATGGTTCCTTGTGATGTTTTTAAATTTTTTTTTTTCCTGGTTTAGGAAGCAGAAATATTTCTACCACGGACATTTGGACTGGGATGAGAATACCTCTGCGGGGCGCTACGTGCGTGAAAACTGCAAGCCGCTCCGGGTAAGCCGGGGCCTGTCCCTGCGTCCCACCAGCCTGACCAAGTTGGATTCCTTCAGGAAACCATAATGCATCATAACGTGATAAAAATACATGCCAGTCACCAAAGCGTCCAGATTTTGAACTTGTGACCCACAGCAACACCGTTGTATGAAAAAAATGGCCCCAAGTCATCTTTTTCAGTGCCGTTATAACATCGGTCACTAAACGAGCAGCTGTAAGTCAAAGATTACCTGTCATTTGCCATTGTCCATGCCTCCTCCACCAGCTATAAAAATCACAGAAGAGGGAGGGACCTTAGAGGTCCTCTAGCCCGACCCAGGTTTTTTTCCCTCCAACCACGGAGGACTTAGCAGCCACCAGCTTAATCATTTTTAATGGGTGCCCCACTTCACCCCACTCTTCCCCCCCTGGCCCAAAAGTCAGCAATCTGTGGCTCTAGAGCCGCATGTGATTCTCTCCTCTCTTCGCTGCCGGTTGGCTCCACAATGGATAGGGCTTTCAGTTAGGACAGGCAGAGGAAAAAGGACGCCATGCTAGGAGGAGACTCTATGGGTAGGGGAACTGGACTTCCGGTCGGATCCAGAATTGAACCCTTCCGGTGAGGATCTTTGAGGAACTTGCTTAAGGTTGCCGACCCCTGTCCTAGCCGTCCCTCTCCGCTTCTCTTTCCAGAGATACCTGTCGTCTGAAGCCGAAGAACACCACCGGCTCTTCGACCTGCTGGAGGGCATGCTGGAATACGAACCAACCAAACGGCTGACACTCTCCGAGGCTCTCAAGCACCCCTTCTTTGGCGTCCTCCAACTACAGCCCTCCCCAAAAGCTTGGGATTCGAACCGGGACATCAGCCGGTGACCCGTCGGGCCTCTTGGTTTCGTTTCTTGAACCCGTGACCCACTCAACCCCCCACACACAACGTATTTGGCCCCTGTGGTGGCTGGTACTCCACATTTTTGGTGCTTTTCCGACCGTCCGAAGAATACAGAAAAAAAAAACCTTGAGTCCAGGTTCCTTCCCTTTTAGTTATCTTATAAAGCTTGTGGATATGTGAAATAGCCTGTAAATATCTCTCTCTATGAAATATATATATATATATATATATATGTGTGTGTATATATAAATTATATATGACACACACACAGGATATCTTGTGCCATTTCCCTCCCTCTGTAAATAATACCACCGTCCGGCCCCCTTCTGTCCCCGCAGCCCGGTTCTCTACCCCTGTATGGATTTTGCAGTTGTCGGACAATTATTTTTTGAGGAGAACAAACCGCGTCCCCCGTTTCAAGTGCTGGGATTTTATATGAATTTTGTACAGTCTTGGTGGGGAAAATAAAAAAGCCCATGTCCAATGAAGTTTGCTCTGCGGGTGTTAGCGCTTGTGGTTTCTCTTGTTTCTTCGCTTTCCTTTTCCCCTCTTGCAAATAATAATGCCAAATCCAGTCTGAACTGACTGTGCGGCAAACCATCATAATGATTGAACACCATCAACACTGACAGAAATCCCCATAGGTCAATTGCAAAAGGCAGCTTTGGAAGAGCTGAAATCCTGTGCCGAGCGCTTTTTAACACCATCAGACGACCTATTTTGGATAGGAAAAAAATTATCTGTTTGTTTTCCCTTTTCTCTTTTTAACGTACAATTTTCTTTTTTGATCGGGGTGGACCTCATCTTAATGACCACAAACTGAGCCTAGAATTTATGTTGTTAAGAGAGAAGTCCATTTTGTCCTGTTTTACGACCTCCCTTGGCATATTTGCTAAAACGAATCACTGAAATTGTTAAAATGAATAACATGTTGAAATGAATTGGCTTTCCCCCATTGCCTTTGCTGTGTGAAAAATGGTCACAAAAGTCACTTTTTTTTCACCGCCCTTGTAACTTCAAATGGTCAGTAAGTGAACTGTTGTAAGTCGAGGACCACCTGCACTAGATCTGGAGGTGCAGGCTGTCTTTTCCTGTCTTAAGAAAATAATGTTAATCCCCCGTGGTAAATTTTATATATCACAGCACGAATCCTGGACAGCAAGATTTTTCTCAGCATTAGAAAAAGAAACATTTGCTTAACAACAACAAAAAAGCAAAAATGTGGTAAAATCAGGAGTGGCTCAGTTAACAAACGCCTTGCTTTGCAGCCGAAATTCTGGTTGTAAGTCCAGGTGTGATGACTCAGGGCGTGGCACAAAGGCAACACAGTCAAATAAGCAAGAAGAGTCCCTTTATTATCTCCAACTTTGCCCCCACTGTCCAGTTACCTTCTGCTGGAGAAAAACTCTCCTAGGAACAGACTTTAAGTGGAGGAAATTCAGTCCAAAAACGAAGTACATACAAATTGTAACTAAAAATCCAAACAAACCAAGCTGCAGTAATTAACTTGACAGGGCAGGAGAAGGAATTGCAGACTTGAAAGGCCAGCAAAACACACAGTTGGGAAGATGCCAGGAACCCAAATAAGCCACTACAATTCCAAATAAATTCACAATTTGCTCCCAGCAACTTGCTGTGCGCAGCTTCCTTTTCTAAAGACTGTGTTCCCAGCTGCAGCTAATGAAGGGAATCGGGGCCCTTTCCTCCCCTGTAAGCCACACAACTCACATTGCTCCCTTCTCCGTTCCTCCCTGTGTGCACTAGAATGAAGAGGGGACGGGCCTGGGTCTTCCTCCAAATTCCTTCTCCCTTGTTCTATATCTTCGCTGCTGTGCCCAGCCAGACTTTGCCCTTCCCCAGTTTTCCTCCACAGCCAATGGAGCCTCACTCCCACACTCTGTCGGCTGCTCAGCCTTCCCCTCCGAGTCAGATTCCAACAGGGGCATGACACCAGAACTATATCCCACCAGCAGCTAATTTGTTTTTGTTTTTTTTCCCTGTAACTTCTCTTCATTCTTTGTTTTCATTGCTGTTTCAGAGAAGAGCATCTAAGCCGGAGACGATTTCAGGCTAAAATCCAGTTCAAGAAAAGAAAAAGAGTCAGGATTACATTATATATACCCAGCTCCTTTTCCCCTTCGACGACGCTCAGTGTAAGGAGCTTAAAGCCCACATCCTGCCAACTGCAGCTGGCGCCTTCAGCTTGTTTCTTATAAACCTTTCATCCCTCTCGGTGGGATTGTGTGTCATCGTGCCGCAAAGGGCCGTCGTTAAGGGTTGCTTTAGGCGGCAAAGCCCAGGACTTTTTCAACTGCCATTCTAGTTTTGCTTGACAATCATTAAGCAATGTTCACACTGGCAGTGCCGGCCCTTTGGTCAATCTTACTTTAGTTGAGGAATCTTTTCAGTTCAGTCACAGCTGTGGGTACTGTTCCTGTTGTCATTATTGTAATACATGTTTCTAGCATTGTGTGTCAAGGAATTGTGGGTATCTGTTTCTTTATCACATATTTATTATCCATCTAATCTATCACCATCTATATCTATATAACATTATTATCCACCTAATCTATCATCTATATCACATTTATTATCCATCTTATCTATCACCATCTTTCATATATTATCTATTATCCATCGAAATTATCACCATCTATATATATCTATCACATATTATCTTATCCATCTACTATCAACTACCTATATCTATCACATATTTATTATCCATCTATCACCATCTATATCTACCTGTCTTTCTATCTCGTATTATCTATTATCCATCTAATCTATCACCTATATCTTATCATATTTACTATCCATCTAATCTATCTTATCTATATCTATCAATCTATCTCATTATTATCCATCTAATCTACATATCACATATTATCTATTATCCATCTAATCTATCTTATGTATCTGTCTACCATGTATTATCTGTTATCCATATCTAGCTATCTAGCTACCTCCTATCTTTCCATCTCTATTATCCATCTAATCTAATTTTTTCTCTGTGTATTTCTCTCTCTTTCTCTCTTCTTTCTTTTCAATCTTGTCAGATCTTCGGAGACTGCCTGGGCAAATCCTTGCAGTTTTCTTGACAAGGTTTTTCAGAAAGAGGTTTGCCATTGCCGCCTCCTTAGAGCTGAGAGAAAGTGGCTGGGCCAAGGTCATCTGAGGCAGGACTAGAACTCCCAGTCTCCCGGTTTCTAGCCTGCACGCCTTAACCCAAACGGCCTCCCTCCTACCTGCAGTACATCTATTTGTCCTTAAGATACTACAAGAGGTTGCAGACTGGCTCTCAACCCTAAAAAATAAAAAAGCTAATTTGGGATCTGCTTTTGGCCCTGGTTCTCTTGGGCCCAAATCCATTAGGGACTAGTATCTTGCTGTTTTATCTGGGAAAGACTGAATACCTGAAGCTGTTTGTCCTCCAGACAAGGGCACTAGCTACCTTCCCAACAGCTCCACTCACCATACCATCTGTCCCCTGAGTCTTGCCAGCTGTCACACAAATGGATCAAAGAAATCCTGGTCTCCTCCTGATCTCCACTTAAAGATCTTGAGCAGACAAGATTTTTTAATCACCCTTTGGCCACGCTGGGAGAGTGAAGATTTGTCTTCTACGCCAAGAGTAGCTGAACTACTGAAGATTTACCTCTTGTGAGTCCATCATTTTTATGGCAAATGAGAGTATTGGTTGGGGTGTAGGCTTTGCGTGGTTCTGATGGAGGGAGAAAGTGTTGCATGCATCTTTTACGGAGCTGCTTTACGTTGCTTTTCAGTCCCGGTGCCAAACTGCCTCTTCTCCACTTGGCTCCTGTCCTGAACCATGAGATCAGGTTTTGGGAACACGGTCAAACAACTGCTGTGCGGCTTCTCGACAGATTCCGCCAAGGACAAAGACATGGGTGTCCAGAGAAGCCACAGCTGGGAGCCAGTCAAGCTGCAGACCCACCCAAGACAGAAGTAAGTGTGGTGCAGAAGTTCTCCTTTGGTAGAGACAGGAGTCAGCCAAGCAAACTGTTTGAAACAGAACAGCTAAGTTGCTTTGTAAGTAGTTGAGATGGATGGATGGATAGATGAAAAGGACAGTAGGTAGGTAGGTAGGTAATAAAATAGATGGAAATAGGAAAGATACGAGAAAATATGCAGAGAAGAGCAATCAGGATGATGAGGGGACTGGAGGCTAAAACATACGACGGACGGTTGCAGGAACTGGGCCTGGCTAGTCTAGGGGAGGAAAGGACCAGGGGAGACATGAAAGCAGCCTTCCAGTATTTGAGGGGCTGCCCCAGAGAGGAGGAAGGGGGTCAAACTATTTTCTAAAGCACCTGAAGGCCAGACAAGGAACAATGGATGGGAACTGACCAAGGAGAGATTTAACTTGGAAATAAGAAGAAACTTTCTGACAATCAACCCATGGAACAGACGTTGCCCTCGGAAAGCTGTGGGAGCACCATCACTTGAGACCTTCAAGAAGAGATTGGACTGCCATTTGTCAGAAATGGTGCAGGGTCTCCCACTTGGCTGGGGGAGGGGTTGGACTAGATGACCTACAAGGTCCCTTCCAACTCTGTCATCTTCCTGAAACCCTGTTCTCTTCCTCCTCCTTTGCCAGGGCTGAACGAGATGCAGCCTTTGCCCGACAGAAAATCCAGCGTGCTTCTCTGAGAGCTCATTTGCGGGAGAAATACAACCTCCCAAAGGTGAGGCTTTTTATTTTTTATTTTGCCTTTTGGACTGGCTTTCCCAATGCAAATTCGAGATAGTCCTCAAATTACGCCCAGATTAATAAAACACAGCCACTCCTCGACATAACAACCATTCATTTAGAGGCTGAAGTCCAAAAGGCGCTGAAAAAAAGTGACTTTTTCTCACTTAACAACCATTGCAGCCTCCCCTGCATTCACATGATCCAAATTCAGACACTTGACTCGTATTTATGACGGTTGAAGTGTCCCGGAGTTAGGTGATCCCCTTTTGCAATTTTCTGACGAGTCAAGTCAGTTGGAAACCCATCTTCACTTAACAACTGTGTTACTGACTTTCACAATTCACTTAACAGGGGCAAGAAAGGTCGTAAAATGCGGGCAAAGCTCATTTAGCCACTGTCTCACTTAGCAGCAGAAATTGTGGGCTTAAATTGTGATCGTAAATTGAGGACTAACCCTCGTTCCAATCTGATTTTACTTATGTCTATATTGTAGGTTTGCTTATTTGTTCATTGACTTGTTTAGTCAATATTTATTTGTTAAATTTTTATGCCACCCATATCCGGTCCAAAGTGACTCTGAGTGGACGATGCCCACCAGATATTCTGAAGGTTTTTTTCTTTTTGTCTTCTCTAACTTTTGTGTCATTCCACCTCTGTCCTTTGTCAATGTGAAATTTGCCATTTTGCACTTGGAATCCTGCACCCAGTTTTGGTCTCATCTCATCACAGAAAATATGAGACTTTGGGGGGAAAAAAAGTGCAGAGAAGAGCAACTAAGATGATTAAAAGCCTGGAGACTAAAATGTAACGAAGCAGGGCTTGGATATTGGCCAGTCTAAAGAAAAGAAAGACCGGGGGGAATATGATAGCAGACTTCCAGTATTTGAGGGGCTGCCCTCCCAAAAAGAGAGGGTGAATTTATTCTCCAAAGCACCTGAAGACAAGAAACAATGGGTGGAAACTAATCCAGGAGAGAAGCAACCTGGAATTAAGGTTAATCAACCTGGAATTCCAAACAGGGAGGACAATTATCCAGTGGAACTGCTTTCCACCAGAAGTTGTGGCTGCTCCATCCCTGGAGGCTTTTAAGAAGAGACTGGACAGCCATTTGTCTGGAATAATATAGGTTCTCCTGCTTGAGCAAGGGTGGCTAGACTAGAAGACCTCCAATGCCTCTTCCAACTGTGTTATTCTCTTCTGCTATTCTTTTTCCTTCCTTCCTCTCTCCCTCCCTTCCCATCCCTTTCTTCCTTTTCCCATTTCCTTCCTTCCTTCCTCTTTCTTCCCATATCTTTCTTCCACTTCCTCCTTCCTTCCTTCCTGCCTTCTCCATCACTGGGAGGTTTTTAAGAAGAGATTGGACAGCCTTTTGTCTGAAAGTAAGGTTTCCTACTTGAGCAGCAGGGGCTGGACTAGAAGACCTTCCAAGCTCCCTTCCCCGCTCTCTTTGGGCTGGCATTTCTGACCTTTCTCTTTCTCTCTCTCTTTCCCCTTCTTCTCTCAGAACCCAGCCGACGAAAAGCAGCTGGGAGCCGCAGGGGCAAAGCCTCAGCTGCTGCCCCGAGACCTCCTGAGCATCGTGCAACCCAACACCGCGGCCTTGCCAGTAGTCCCTCCCAACCTCCCCAGCTTCGGCGGGATCGATTTTGACTCCTGGCAAATGAGCCTCCAGAGCCCAGCGCAGTCTTTCCCACGCCTGGGGCAATGCCGTATCATGTGAAGGGGCTTTTTCTGAGGATATGCAGCCCATAAATTGAAATATTTGGGACAGGAGGGGAACGGCTGGACTTTTGGGAGGCTGCTTGGACCCACGAACATTGGAAATGTCTTGGTAGGAAAAGGAGGCTTTGGATGAAGCCTGCTAAGAAAGGCCCCTTCCGTTGGGCCGAGGTGGCTCAGTAGCTCTTGTAGAGGTAATCCTCGACTTCCGACCACAACGGAGTCTCAGACGTCTGTTGCACAGCGAGACATTGGCCCAGTCCCATTCTATGACCTTTTCTTGCCATGGGTGCTTGAAGAGAATCCCTGCAGTTCCAGAAATTGTTAAGTGAGTCTGGTTTTCCCCTTTGACTTGGCTCGTCAGAATGCAGCCCGTCGTAAGCATGAGTCAGTTGCCAATCATCTCAATTTCGATCACATGAGCAATCGACTCACCCCCCCCCCCCCGAATGATCAAAAGGATTATATAGCATAATCTGTATTCGACCAGTGTTGAATTATGCCCGGATCCTTAGAAGGAGGAAAGAAAAAAAGAGAGTGAGGCGATTAAATAAAAAAAGAAAATTTACTTCTATTTGTACCGCTCCTTCCTAGAAACCAACCCAGGTTTCTCTTCTCTTTGCATTTTGAAGCAAAAGCCAAAGCAATTGCAAAATTCCTTCCCTTCTTTTGCTCCCAAAATATATTTTTCTCCCCCCAAATTGAATGACCTCTTTTCAGATTAGATCCAAAGGCATTCAGCTTTCATTCGCAGACAGTTTTCCACGTAGGAAGCGTGACAAGTTTATTATTTTATTTCCTGATCACAATTTTAAGCCTCTGTCTCCTTTGCATTAGAACACAGGTTAGAACCCTTCCTGTTAATAGAAATAAGAGTTTTGTATTTTTGATTTTAAAGAATATTTTTTTTTTTAAAAAAAAAGAACACATCAAGGCGGAAGAAAAATGCAGAAATACACATCATAGATGAGAGGATTGTGAAGAAAGAGGGGTAGAAATGGCAAAAATTGAGGTGGGGCAGACTGGGCCGATTTGCAAAAAGAACAAAAAATTATTTTTTAATAAAAGTTTGGAAACTCTTTGGGAACTTTTTGCCAAGATTGGGAGAAAAATGAATGGGCAATTTTGAGATGTACTGCTGACAAAGAGCTCTCATTTTGAAAATCTGAAGAATATTAACTAGGTTTCTAACTGCTGCAAAGAAAAACAAGAAATGGCTTCTTTATATATTCCCCATGGCTGGCTAGGGAATTCTGGGAGTTGAAGTCCACAAGTCTTAAAAGTTGGCCAAGTTTGGAGGTCCCTGATCTTGTGAGGATGCTAACCAAGGTCGGATTAACTCTGAAAAACGGCCCTTTTTCCCCCCAGGGCCGTCGTCCCTTCAAACGGTCGCTAAATGAACCGTTGTAAGTCGAGGACTACCTGTACATGACGAACCCCTCTCCTTCACCACTGTCCCAAGACTCACACCCACATCCCGCAACTCCAACCCTTGCCCAGAAACGCTGATTGGAATTAAATCTCTGTATTTATTTGTTAGATTAAAATCCTTGAGTCTTTCCTTGAGTGGCTGCTGAAGGTGGCGTGTTGTGTTTCCTCCTCTTCCGCTTTCCCACACACACAACCACACAACCACACAACTTTGTGAGTGAACTGGGGCAAAAGAAGGTCCGTGATTGATCAGGAAGCTTCACGGTCTTCTTCTCTTTCTCCTCTCCTCTCCTCTTCTTTCTCACTTTCTATTCTCTTTCTCTTCTCCTTCTTTCTCTCTTCTTTTTCTTTTTCTCCTTTCTTCTCTCCTCTCCTATTCTATTCTCTTTCTCTTCTCTTTTTTCTTTTCTTTCTATTCTCTTTCCAGTCTCTTCTCTTTTCTTTTTTCTCTTTTCTTTTTCTCTTCTCTCTTCCTTTCTCTTTTTCTTTTTCTCTTTCTCTTCTTTCTTTTCTTTCTTTTCTTTTTCTCTTCTCTTTCTCACTTTTTTTCTTTCTCTTCTCTTTCTTTTTTCTCATCTTTCTTTTCTTTCTCTTTTTCTTCTTCTTTTTCTCTTCTCTTCTTTTTTATCCTATCTTATCCTATTTTCTATTTGATTCTGTATTCTATATTTTTGATTCTTTCTTTTGCCTTCTTCTCCTCTCTCTCCTCTTCCTGTCTCTGTCTTATCTCTCTCCGGATTCACTTAACAACCACGTCACTAACTTAAGTACTGCAGCGGTTCACTTAACCCCTGTGGCAAGGAAGGTCGCAAAACGGACCACGGCTCACTTAACAACTGCCCTCATTTAGCAAACAGGACTTTTGGCCCTCCCATGACAAGTCGAGAACTAGCTACGGAGCCTTCTAAGTTGTGGATTGATCCACTAACCATGTTTAAACCTTTTACGCATGTGTGTGTGCATTTATTGCCTTATTATTATTAGCATGATTAAGTGCATACAGTGTATACAGCTGCCCTATATTGCCTATAGGCAATGAAGCAACCAGACTGGTTAAAAAACGGGGTTGGACTAGGTGATCTCCAAGGGCCCTTCCAGCTCTGCCATTCCATGAAAGCAACGATGGAAGAAGCCTATATAATATAACCAATCTAAAGGCATTTCCAAACACAACTCGCTGCAAAAATAAGCCCGCAGGCCGCCCTTTCCGTTGCTAACCTTCATTAAACCAGGTTCCCGGACGTTTAATTTCAGCTTTCTGACCCGGCGCGGACTACATTTCCCGTCGGTCCCCTCCCTCAGCGCGCGCGTGCGCGGGGCGGGGCACGCCCCCCCTTCCTCTGGCATCGCCCCGCCCCCCCCCCCCGTCCCGCGCATGGGAATCCCCCCCCCGCCCGGGGGGGGGACGCGCCGGGCCCCCCCGGCCCCCCCCCCGGGGGGGGCCCCCTTTTTTTTCCCCCCCCCCCCCCCCCCCCCTCTCTCTCTCTCTCTGCGGGCAAAGCGGAAGGAACGGCAGAGCCCGTCGCGGAGGGAGGGGAGGGAGCGAGGCAGAACAGCGGGCATGAGCCAGAACGGAGGGGGGAACCCTTTCGAGGGGGACGCGGGGAATCCCTTCCAGGTGCGTAGCGTGGGAAAAAAAAAAGGGGGGGGAGAGGTTCGGGGGGGGGCTGGGGATTCCCCCAGGGGTAGCCGCTCTCTTCCCCACCCCCACCCCCAATCCGGGGTAAAGCCGGGGTTAGGCTTGGGCTTCACCCATGCCAGCCTTTGTCTCCTCCCCCCCCCTCCGCTAACAGCCCTGCGAGGTAGGCTGGCTCAAGGAAAGGTTGCCCAGCCCAGGAATTTCTTTGGGTTGAGGAGGGAGAGAGACTTGAGATGGGCCGAGCCTTTTTTTTGGGGGGGGGGGGCGGGCAGTGGGCTTGGCTGGGCTGGTTGAAAGTGAAATGAAAGAGCCGCCCCTCCCACTCGCCCCCCCCCCAACTGTGAGAATGGGAAGGCAAAGGTTCTAGTCCTCAGGGAGGGAGTAGCATGAAAACAGGGCTGGCTTTTTAAATCTTAAGTGTCTTCCTGAGGGATGCTAGAAAGTCCAGAGGGATGGAGAAAAAACCCTTTCTTCCTTCATTTCTTCCATCTGTTTATTCCTTCCTTCCTCCTTCTCTCCCTTCCTTGCTGCCTTCCATTCTTCCATCCTTTCTCTCTTTTCTTTCTCTCTTTTTATCTGTTTCTCTCATTCCCTCTCTCCCACTCGCCTGCCTTCCCTCCCTTCTTCCTTCCTTCCCTCTCTCCTCCCTCCCTTTTTTCCTTCCATTCTTCCATCCTTTCTCTTTTCTTTCTCCTTTCATCTGTTTCTCTCATTCCCTCCCTCCCTCCCTGCCTCTCGCCTGCCTTCCCTCTATCCTTCCTTCCTTCTTCCATCCTTCCCTCTCTCATTCCTTCCTTCTTCCTTCCCTCCCTCTCCTCTCTCTCTCTCTCCCTCCTTCCTTTCACCCTTCTTTTCTCTCTCTCTTCTTTGTCTCCTTTGTCTTCTTCCTCTCTGTATTTCTCTCTCTCTCCTTTCCTCTCTCCCTCCCTCCTTCCTTCCTCTCTCTCTTTATCTCTTTTGTCTTCTTCCTCTCTGTGTTTCTCTCTCTCTCTCCCCCCTTCCTTCCTTCCTGTCCATCATTCTTGAGCTTCATCATAGTTTGGCAAGTTAGCCACCATGGAGCCCAACCCACAAAAACCATCTTCAAGGACAATGAGCCAAACTGCTCAAAATATTATCCTTTACCAGGAATCGAACTCTTGTTTCTGCTTTGCTGCGTTTCAGCTGAATTAGCGTTGGAATAACCAGCTTGGCAATCGGCTGTTTATCGGTTCTAGTCAATACAAGGGGGGGGGGAGAGAATTAGCAAAATTTTGCCTTTCGCTGACAAGATAAAAGAGCATTTATATTTTTCACACAATCACTCATTTAACTGCACAACAACACTCTTATTTGGCCAGAGCCATTCGGGACTTTGGTCCCTTTTTGGATAATAAATTTATTTTTAAAAGTGTGGGAGGGAGGAGAAACCACATTTTGGGGTGAAAAGAGACACTTCAAATCATGGTTTTTTGCATCTATCTTGGCTTTATTTTGGCCTCCTTTGGAATACTCTGGTGTCTGAAAAAAAAGTCATAGAACATGCTTACTACTTCCTCATTTAAAGCTAGCAGAGATTTGGGGCAAACCACTTTTTTGGGATGGGGGAAGGGAGAAAAGAGGGTGTCAAAATAATATTTCCCCAACCTATTTCACAATAAATAGACAATGAATAACGTGGCTGACCTTGTTTGCTAATAAAGTCTATTGTGGTTTTTTTTCCCCTCTTGCATGGCATGCAATTGGTGAAAAGTAAATAAAAGATTTTAACTTGTTTTTAGAGGGGAAAAACTTTTAAAAAAGTTTCGTCCGAAAAGGTCTATGAGCTGGGCATGGCCTAGATGGAGCCTTCAATTTCAGGAGCAGGTATCTTATCTGCAACTTAGAGCCCTCCTGAAATCACCAGCTGGAGAAGAAAGATGTGATGGGTTAAAAATGCAAATAAAATGCAATTTCATGAGGAACGTTCCTGAAGAATTGTTTGGAAGAGAGCCTTGTGGCCCTAAATCAGGAGGAATCTGCTTGGATCTTTCTTTCCGATTAGCAGATTTGATCAAAGGGATCTTTAATATGGGGTATTCTGTCTAAATGTCTGAAATCCTGGGATGTATATGCTGCTATCCTCATGAATTTCTGCATAAAGCCAGGTTTCAGTAAAACAACTGCTGAGTTGCAGAAATCAGAATTGCACCTATTTAAAAGGAGTATTTTATCCATCTTATTAGCAAGTGAGCCTTGCTAACGCATTTGCCTCTTAGGAAGGGAGTTGCAGCTCACAAAATCCGGTGACAGAGACAGACCTCGAATTACGACCACAATTGATCCCAGAATGTCTGCTGCTAAATGAGATAGTTATTAAGTGATTTTTTTCTCATTTTATGACCTTTTTTGTGCCAGACTAGATAAGTGAATCACAGCGGTTGCTGAATTAGTCACCTGGTTGTTAAGTGCACCTGGCTTCCTAACTTTGCTTGTTAAGATCATCAAACAGGATCATATGACCCCATCATAAATACAAGTCAGTTGCCAAGCATCTGAATTTTGATCACACAGCCATGGGGATTCTGCAATGGTCGTAAGTGTGAAAATCTGCCCTTCAGTCCCTCCCTTTTTTCAGTTCCGTTGTAATTTTAAACGATTGCTAAATGAATAAGTCAAGAATTGTCTGTGTATTTATCTATATATTTACACACACACGTATATTTTTGTGTGTGTATATTCTTTATTGAAGAAAATATTTTCCAAGGAAAAGAAAACAAGGATAATAAAAAGAGGAAAGAGAGAGAGAGAGTAAAGAAACAGGAAATGAAACACATCAAGGAAAAGAGGAAGAAAAAATTACAATGTGTAAAGAAGCCATTTCTTGTTTTCCTTTGCAGCTGTTAGAAACCTAGTTGATATTTTTCACATTTCCATACCCAAAACTTGGGTTGGTTTCTAGGAAGGAGTGGTACAAATATAAATAATTTTTCTTTTTTTATTCAATCAACTCACCTCTCTCTCTTTTTTTTTCCTCCTTTAAGGATCCAGGCATAATTCAACACCGGCCGAACACTGATTATGCTACCCTGGATGTATATAATCCTTTTGATAATTCGGGGGTGAGTCGATTGCTCGATCTTTGGGGGAATTGGGCAGGGGGGGTTGCTGTGTTTGCATTTTATGGGCCTTCTGGCTTTGCTTTCAGTGGGGATATCCTTGCAGCAGCTCCCTCTCTGGGCTTTCAGAATCTGCCTTCATGAGGTCTTGAAACATGAGCTGGCTTTTCTTCTGGGAGCAGCTGTATTTCCCCGCCACTAAAGATGACTTTTGTTCATTTCTAGGTATAGGTATATACCTAGGTAAAATAGGTATAATACAGATTCAACCGCCTGTCGGGAAAGATTACACAGCTACAGGAGCTACAAACTTGTTATTTCATGCTTTTTAAGAGGAGGCACTAGGAATTTGGAATTCCACCTGATTTATAGGTAGTCCTCCACTTACGACTACAGCTGGAAACTTGTTAAATGAGTTACGTTCTGCAGAAATTTGAGATTTCTCTCTCTTTTTTTCCACCCCTTGTCTTGGGGTAGCTTCCCCCGCCATACCAGCCCTCGGCCTCGGCTCCCACCATCCCCTCTGTGCCCACAGCTCCTGCCTCAGAGCTGCCCAAGAAACACAACAATGCGGAGCCCAGAAATTACGGCTCGTACGGGACACAGGTAAGGAGAGAGAGAGAGAATGAGAGAGAGAGAGAGAGAGAGAGAAAAGATAGCACATTCCGAAGAGGTAAAACGTTGAAATATTGGTAGAAATAGAAAAGTAAATTTTGGGATAAAATTGGCAAAAAAATTTAGGGTGAAATTGGCAGTTTGGTCTAGTGGGGAAGGTTCCAGGCTAGAAAGCAGTTCCATCTTAGGCATGAAAGCCAGCTGAATAACTTTGGGCAAACCACCAGGAGGTAGTGAGTTCTAGTCCCACCTTTGGCATGAAAGACAGCTGGGTGACTTTGCACCAATCACTAGGAGACTGGGAGTTCTAGGGGTGGGATAATTAAAAAAAGATTTTCCCACTCAAATGCTTTGCAGTTAATTGGACGCTTCCAAGCTGCCTTGAAGTTCATCGGGCAGCTACCCTCTACGCAGCCAGCAGGTGGCACTGCCGCTCCATCCCATTCTAAAATATTTCTATGGTCTTTTTAGAGTTGCCTAAAGGGAGGGTGGAGCAGTGCGGCAGCTTGGAAACCAAAAGTGCATTCCATAAATGGTGACTGAAGTTTCTGCCGTGCAAATATCTAATTGGAGAATATGATGGATGACTCTGGGCTATGGATGGGTCCCATTGGAGAATATGAATTATGATACACCCAGGGGGTGGAGGGAAAACCAGGGTCAAAGGTGACAATGAATGATGTGTCTGTAGAGTCGGCTGCACCCAGGCAGTGCTGGCATGTTTACTCTCAATAAATCCTTTTGAAGTTTTAGACGTTTGGCTCAAGACTCAGGATTTAATTGGGGGGAACTCCCGGAATCCTGGCACATTCCTTCTGTTTTTCCCCATTAAGGAAGCAGCCACCGCAGCTAAGGCCGACCTCTTAAAACGCCAAGAAGAGTTGAATCGGAAAGCCGAAGAGCTGGACCAGAGAGAGAGGGAGCTGCAGAATGCAGCCTTGAGCAGTGGAGCAGGTAATAGCGGCGTCTTTTTTCCGGATATCCTTCCCCAAATTCACCCCCCAAAATCCCCTCCCCACCTTTTCCTTCCTGTGTTTACAGCCAAGCCGAACAATTGGCCCCCACTGCCTGCCTTCTGCCCCGTGAAGCCCTGTTTCTACCAGGATATTTCTGTCGAAATTCCCGTGGAATTCCAAAAAACGGTCACTATCATGTACTACCTTTGGATGGGTAAGCAATCTCCAGCTTTTTAAAATATGTATGTATGTATGTATGTATGTATGTATGTATGTATGTCTATATTTTATGTATGTGCAGGCAAGTCCTTGACTTATGGCAGTTCGTTTTTAGTGACCATGTTTGCAGTTACAACGGCACTGAACAAAAAGGGACTTAGGACTGTGGTTTGCGCTGACTTATTCCCCGCAGTCACAGCTATCAAAATTTTAGACGCTGTCAGGATTCTGGCAATTGCCCTTAATTAAATCATGAGCCTCGAGCCAAACTTCCAAAACTTAAAGAGGATTTATTAGGAGTAACCATGTCGGCACTGCTTGGGTGCAACCAATTCTGAGACCCATCATTCATTGTCACCCTTGTCCCTGGTTTTCCCTCCACCCCCCGGGGTGTATCCTAATTCATATTCTCCAATGGGACACATCCCATTGCCCAGAGTCATCAATCAGGCTCTCCAGTTAGAATTTTGCATGGCAGAAACTTCAGTCACCTGGTTACTATCTTTGGAAAACTATTTATGGAATGCACTTTCAGTTTCCAAGGTACCGCACTGCTCTTTCAAACCCCTTCCCCCCCCCTTCTGTTGGCAACTCTAAAAAGACCCGAGAAATAATTTTATGAGTTGACACTCACAGTTCCTGATCTGTGTTTTCTGGCGTGCTATTTTATTATTTTAATTTTCATTTAATTTTTGACAGCCAGCACGTTGGCCCTTTTCATCAACTTCGTGGCCACGCTGATCTGGTTCTGCGTGGATTCCACAGGCGGTTCCGGATTCGGCCTCTCCATCCTCTGGGCCTTGATTTTCACACCTTGCTCCTTCATGTGCTGGTACCGGCCCATGTACAAAGCTTTCCGGTACGTCGGCAACGCGTCGCTCTTACTTGGTGGGCCTGGGGGTAGGAATCAGCCCCGGCTTAGATCAGACTTTTAAGAGAAAAGGGGGGAGATGAGATGGCAAACTAGAACTCGCCAGGAGACAGAGAGTTCTAGTCCTGCTTTAGGCACAAAAGCCAGCTGGATGACTTTGGCACAATCACCAGGAGACGGAGAGTTCTAGTCCTGCATTAGACACAAAAAGCTGGCTGGGAGAATTTAGGCTAATGACTGGGAGACGGTGAGTTCTAGTTCCTCCTTAGACATAAAAAACAGTTGGGTGACTTTGGGACAATTACTAGGAGATGCTGAGTTCTAGTTCTACTTTAGGCACAAAAGCCAGCTAGGTGACTTTGGACCAGGCCGTGAGTTCTAGTTCTAGTTCTAGACCTGAAAACCAACTGGTTGACTTCGGGCCAGTCCCCCCATCTCCATTCAACCCTGTGTTGTGGTGGTGAAAATTGGTGTGCTATTGTTTATGTTCACCGTCTTGAATTATTTGTAGACATAATAAAAGCGCGGCGCAAATAAACTAAAAAATAAAATACGAGTGAGCAAGGTTTGTTTTCCTCCATATTTCTCTCTCTTTCTCTCTCTCTCTCTCTCCCTCCCTCCCTCCCTCTCTTTCCCTCTCTCCTTTGATGGCAGGAGTGACAGCTCTTTCAACTTCTTCGTCTTCTTCTTCATCTTCTTCGCCCAAAATGTGATGTACGTCTTGCAGGCCATTGGGATTCCCGGTTGGGGCTTCAGGTAAGGGATGGATCCTAAAACGGAATCCAGTCAAGTGGGTTGGCGCCTAGATTCGAAGTGCATCTTTGCTTCTCGGCTCTCAAATTTCGATAGCGAGCAGATCCAGCAGTGGCTTGTCCAACATGGCATGGCCCTGTCCTCCTTCCTTGAAGTTTTTTATTTCCTCTGTTTTCCTGTCCCACAGTGGTTGGATTATCACCTTCAGCGCCCTGAGAAATCACCCAGGGGTGGGCATTTTCATGATCCTTGTCGCCATGTTGTTCACCATCGTTGCCGGGCTGGGCATCATTATGTTGAAACGGGTGAGTAGAGCAGAAAGCACAGGTAGTCCTCGTCACGTGACCACAACGGGGCTCTGAATTTCCAAGGCTGAGCAGAAACTCTGGTGAAGTGAGCGTCACTTTAGTTTATGGGTTTTCTGGCCACGTCTCTGAAGTGAACTGCGTGTCAACTCATAAAATATTTCTCTGATCTTTTTAGAGTTGCCAACAGAAAGGGAGGGGGGAGTAGTGTGGCAGCTTGCAAACCGAAAGTGCATTCCATCAATGTTTTCAAAGATAGTAACTAGGGGACCGGAGTTTCTGCTGTGCAAAATTCTAATTGGAGAGCATGATTGATGACTCTGGGCTATGGAGGTGTCCCATTGGAGAATATGAAGTACAATGCACCCAGGGAGTAGGGAGAAAACCAGGGTCAAGTGTGATAATGAATTATGTGTCTCAGAGTCGGTTGCACCCAAGTAGTGCCAGCATGGTTACTCC
The DNA here is from genome assembly GCA_015471245.1 of Laticauda colubrina. NCBI lineage: Eukaryota > Metazoa > Chordata > Lepidosauria > Squamata > Elapidae > Laticauda > Laticauda colubrina. The sequence continues at coordinate 8,343,980 of BLBF01000081.1, forward strand.
TAATCCTTTTGAAGTTTTGGAAGTTTGGCTCAAGACTCAGGATTTAAATGGAGGGTAACTGCCAGAATCGGACACCGTGGCTGTTAATTAAGTTAATTGGACAGCCATTCGGTGAATCCAGCTCATCAGAAGGCCGCAAAAGGGGATCCTGCGACTCTGGGAACTCTGCCACCATCGTAAATGTGAGTCCGTTGCGTGTCCACCACCACCATCTCCCCTGGCTGACCTTTCTTCTCTTCTCCCGCAGATCCACTCCCTTTATCGCCGCACGGGCGCCAGCTTCCAAAAGGCCCAGGCCGAATTCACTGCTGGTGTTTTGTCCAACCAGGCGGTCCGCACGGCTGCAGCCAACGCTGCAGCTGGGGCGGCCTCCAACGCTTTCCAGGCCCCGTAAAAGGAACTGTGACCTGCAGGTTGTCATCCGTCGGCTGACTTCTTCAGGACTCCTTCACCGAAACGAACCTCCCCATCCCCTCAAAATGCACGGCCTTGAAAATCCCTCCTGTCCCCTCCCCCTGAAATCGCCACGTTTATGCTGATTTCAAGTCTGGGATCTCAGCAGGGAAACCCGTGACGGATCCACCACCACCCACACTCCGGCTGCACTGAACTCTGAAGATCACCGATTCCTTGAACACGGCTTGAATCTTCCCTCCTTCCACCTGAAAATTTACAGAGGATCCAGCCACTTATGTATTTCTGCTTGTGACTTCTCCGATTTGCCCAAACCGGAAGGAAGAGGGGCTTTTTCCTTTCTGCTCGTGTGCCCTCCCCCCCCCCCCCAAAAAAAAAATGGCTTTTCTCTTTCGCCTTCAATCCTGTCGGGAGCTGATCCTCCTCAAATTAATTTTAAGTTTCCTTTCAGCTCCCTGCTGCCGAAAATCCCCTATTTTCTGCAAATTTGCTAAGTTCAACATGCCCCTCCACTGTTCGTACATTCCTCCTATTTAAGACAGTTTTTTTTTTCCTCACCCTTAAGCATCTTTTAAGAAGCGTGGCCTTCCAACTCCCAGAGTTCCCCCAGGCTGGCTGGGAAATTCTGGGAGTTGAAGTCGCCACATGCCCTCTTAAAATCCCCACCCCCTTAAAGAGACACCACCGAAGTGCATCCATCCGTAGAATTCTGCTCGATGCCTGTCCAAATATCGACGGCCTTTTCAATTTTTTTTTTCTTCTAACGCTATCCTAAGCCGTGGGTTTTCCAAACTCGGGTCAACTTTTTAAAGCGTGTGGAATTCAACTCCCAGGATGCTCCCTGGTTGGCTGGGAATTCTGGGAGTTGAAGTCCAACCTTCTTCAAAGTTGCTAAGATTGAAAAAAATAACTTTTTTTAAAAAAATTTTTTTTTCTCTCTCTCTTTTATTTTGATCTCTCCTGCCAGTGCTGGCCGCTGGGAGGTGAATTCCCTTTTTTTTTTAAAAAAAAAAAAAAAATCATTTTATTAGCAACGGGAATAATTTTATTTGGCTCAAAAGCTACCCCTGGCCTCTTAAGATTGCTTTTCGGCCTCTATGGTGCCTTCTTTTTTGTTATTGATCTTTTTTGTTCTTTTTCTTCCAAGTTCTCATGCCGCCCAGTGTCGGAGTTAAAAGGGCTGGTTTTTCTTTTTTTTTTTTTTTTTGGATGAATAAATTCTCCAATCGCCCCAAAATTTGAGAATTGGGATATCAAAAGCAACCTGAAGTCTTTCGTCTCTGACTGGTTCTCTTTTTTCGGAGCCTGTCAGAAGGGAGGGGAGGCAGGACTGATTAGAGGCTCCCCGGCTTAATTTTGGGGTCCTTTGATTTGTTCATAATTTGGGGGATCTCTCCCCATATGTATAGTTCTCCACAGTTTCTCTTTTGCTGTGTCTGAGAATTACTCTACATTTCTACATCCTCTTTATTTGACTTGCTTGGCCCCCAAACCTAACTGGTAGCCCCTCTTGTTTCCCCTTTGATGGTATCTGAAATTTCAGACCTTTCCCAAGGTTTTCCCATGTCTCCCCCTCTTCTTTGAACTCTGTCTCCTTCCAAGGATTCGCGTCCCACATCTGTAAATGTGCAAAAATACGATATTCCGTTTCCCCTATGCATCTCCCCATTTATTATTATTAATATTATTATTTTTTGCTGTGTCAAGTGCAAGACAAGAATATGGAACTTTATTTAAGGAATAAAACTACATTTTATCTCAGTGGTTTTCAGCCAGCCGTGGTTTTCCTGAGGAAAAGATGGCTTCTGTTGGTCAGAAATCTTCCCAGACCCTTCCCCAAGGGTTTATCTGGTTTTAATGGGAAGGAGCTGCTTGGAGGGCCATGCTGTTGTGGTCTGCTGGAGGCCTGCGGAGCTGGCAGCAGAGTCGGACAGTGGGGAGGAACATGGGCCAGTCCGGGAGTCTGGGGAGGACTCGGACGAGGGTCCTGCGTCTGACCCAGAGATGGGGCCAGGGCCATCTGTGAGGTATGCACTGACTCCGGAGCCTCCAGAATCTGACAGCAGCGAGGTAGAGGAATAGCGGGTGCCTGTTCCCAGTGCATGCATGCACAGAGCTGCCCGAAGGCAAGAACAGTTAAGACAAAAGGGGCAACTCGGGAGTAAGGCTTGGAGGTGATTGGCCCCTCTCATAAGACGTAAAGGAGGAACAAAGGGATAGGAGCCTTTGCAGGAAGCAACTGTTCGTTCTGGTAGGTTTAAACTCTGTGCTCCGTTTGGCCTTGTACAGCCAATTGGCAATTTAGTTGTTAGCAGCATTTCAAGGGAGATAAAGGTGGGTGCTTATCAGCTTTATCCCGTAGGACTGTGGCAGACTTCCGTTGGACTATTCACAAACTGGGACTCATTACGGCTGTGAATGCATGTAATTCACAGCCGTTGAAATAAAAAAAGGGATTTTGGGACTTAAGCGTGTGATTTGTTACTGTCTTAGGAAGCCTTGGTGACAACAGATGCATGGGAAAGTCAGCCCAAGTTTTGATTCAAAGAAAGCTTAAAATCCCAACATTTCCCCCACCTGTGCAGGTAATCCTTGATTTACAACCATGTTTAAGCCTGGAGTTCAATTATGGTTGTAAGTCAAGGACTATCTGGCTAATGAAACATCGGCAAACCAACAACTATTTTTTTAACAGATTAACAAGGGACCTTGTAGGTCATCTAGTCCAGCCCCCTGCCCAGGTAGGAGACCCTACACCATTTCTGACAACTTCAGAGAGTACCAAGATGTCCACCAATTAAAATGCTTTTTCTCAATATTCAAATTTCAAACAAACTTGACTGAAACCCAGTTTTCTGCACTTCAACCACAGAGGAACTAAACAGGCTTTCCGTTGTTACAGAAAGGCACACCCCTCTCCCGAGTAATCTAGGTTAAAACCTAGTTAACCAAGTTGCGCGAATGCATTGCCAAAACTTTTTACTAACATAGTTAAAAATACTGTGCTGGATGGGGCTTGCAGGGAGCTGGCTAGTCCACCAGGGGCCACTGATGTTTAGGTCCAGGATTGCAAGGGCGACATTCAGAAAAAACGTCCCCCCAAAATAATGATAATTTAGGATTATTATAAATTTACATTGCTTTTCTTACAACGTTCCATCAATGTGAATAATTCATGGTTACGATTTATGTGACGGCATAGCTCCCAAATAACCGGGTCAACCGAATGGATGGTTAAAAAAAAAATTAAAAACCAGTTTTCCTTAATTCTGGATTTACAGTGAGCAAAAAGTTAGTTTGGCTAAAAAAATATAATTTGGAGTAGGGGGAATGGGGATGAAAAGGTGGCATCTCCAGTGAGGCTTCGTTCATTAGTGTTAAGCATATTTTGTTCTTTGCTTTTTAAAAAGAGGCTTGTAACGTAGCCAAGTTGAATGACGAGTAAATTTTCTCCTGATTTTAGCAAGTTTTGTTTTTATTTTGCTTTTTTTCACTGCTGTGTTGATTGTTCTCAAGTTAGGCTGATGGGGAAAGAAAATTATCTTAGCAGTTAGGTAGCTAAAGTATTGCTAATAGGAAGAGAGAGAAAAAAGACCCATTTACCAGACAAAAAACAATTTTTGTTGCCGATAGGAATAAAACGCAGCTTCGTTGCGAATAAGAAGCTTTTCAAAGTGGCATTTCGGAGAAATTAAAAGTGAAGGGAAACATTGGTTTAAGGAGCTCGGGATGATTGTGAAAAGAAAGTGGCTTTTTGCTGGGGCCTGTTTGAAATTCCCATCAGCTAGGATTTAGCTGCAGAGTCGAAAAGATTGCAAAAATTGGCAATGGATCTCATTCCATTAGCAAAGAGATCTCACGGGAAACATTCTTCCAGCTGGCTTCTATCCTGTATGGCTCCTCCGGATGGATCAAAGCATCTACTCAAAACATTTTGTTTCCAGTCATGACCAAAGGATGCTAATTGGATCCCTCTAGAGAGGGGAGGGAGGGAGAAAGAGAGGGAGAGAGATGGAGAGAGATGGAAAGAGTGATGGAGAGAGGGAGTTATGGAGAGTTAGATGGAGAGAGCTTGTGGAGAGATGGAGAGAGAGATGAAGAGAGGTGGAGAGAGAGATGGAAAGATATATAAGATATCTTTGGTTATTCGGGTTTTCTCCCGTGTAAAATTGTAAACTAAAACTCCACAATTTTACGCGGGAGAAAACCCAAATAACCAAAGATCCACATAAAAATACCCGCGAAAACCTCAGAAAACACACACACATGCACACACACACTTATATGTTTTTTTAAATTTTCGCGGGTACTCACGTGTGCTGTTCAGCTTCCTTCGGGTATTATCCCACGTCATTGTAGTGCTTTCATTCATATATACATATACATACATACATACATGTGTGTGTGTGTGTGTGTGTGTGTGTATGTGTATATATATATATATATATATATTGTTTTTTTAAGTTTTCGCTGGTACTTACATGAATGCAGTTCAGCTTCCTTCAGGAAGAGAGAGAGAGAGAGAGAGAGAGAGAGAGAGAGAGAGAGAGAGAGAGTTTGCAGATAGACTGTCTCTGTCTAGGGAGGGTTGCCGGAGAAGTCAGGCATCTCCCTTGCCAAAGTCTCTGTGAGCAGAAATTAGGTGAACAGCATTTTTTTTTTCAGATGCTAAATGGACTCCGGAGGCACAAATCAGTTGTAAAAGGTTTTTTTTTTAAAGTACTTGTTGCAAAATTTGAAGAGTTAACAAGCAGACAAGATTGCAAACCAGATCTGAATTTTTCAGCAGTTTGAAAATGGGTTCCAGAGGCCTGAATGGCTTTTTACTTGTTTCTTTTTTAAATTATTTTTAAAGACATTGTTGTGAAATGATGGAATTCAAACCAAAAACGAGAAGACCGAGATGAGATTGCAGAGCAGGTCTGAATTTTTTTCAATGTTTTTCAGATGCTGGTTGGGCTCCGAAGGACCCCAAAACAATTAGAAAAGCTGGTGTTTTGGTTTTTTTTAAAAGGAATTGTTGCAAAATTTGAAGAATCAGAACCAGGAGGAAGCAAGATTGCAAAGCAGACTTTAAAAAAAAAAAAAAAAAAACCAGGGAAAAAGCACGTAAAAATCACCCACCTACCCACCTACCTCTGTGGGGAAAGAAACCCAATTTATTGTCTCTTTTCCCCCCATCCCATCCCAGTTCTGCCCTGTTTTGTGAAACAGGCTGGAAGGGCGTCCAATTTCCGGATTCTGGCTGGAAAAACTACAGCTCCCAAGATGCAGCAGGGTAGGCTCTGTGTGTGTGTGTGTGTGTGTGTGTGTGTGTGTGTGTGTGTGTGTGTGTGTGT
>BLBF01000081.1:8437324-8447324 GCA_015471245.1 Laticauda colubrina
AAAATAGGTTTGGTTTGTTGGGGCTGATTGTGAGCCACATTTACCTTATTAAATGTGGAAATCGATGCATTTGCTGCCAATATGGCTTCTCACCGTGATGCTGGTTGGGGAATTCTGGGAGTTGAAGTCCACCCCTCTTAAAGAAAACTGGCTGGGGGATTCTGGGACTTGAAATCTACTTGTCTTAAAACAAGGTGCTTGGGGAATTCTGGGAGCTGAAGTTCACCTCTCTTCAAACTGACAAGGTTGAGACCCAGTGGACTAGCCCCTTGACCGCAATTCAACACCACCACCCCCCGTTGCTGCCTTCTCTGCTTTTCGCCCTCCTTGCACTGAACCATCTCATTATCCCCTTTAAGATTCTCGTGTTTCTGACCCGTTTTTACCATTTCTAACCCCCCAAAAAACCCAGAGCTAGTCTCCTCCCTCTACCTGCCCACTGCCTTCCTCCTGCTGAGCCAGCGGTTCTGCCACCGTTGGACCGAAGAGCTGCTTCTCCTGCTGCAACCCCTTTCCGTCCTCACCTTCCAACTGGACCTGCTCTTCGAACACCGCCACATGCCCGTCCGGCCAATGATCCCGCGAAGCACCCCGTCTCCCGAACCTGAGTCTGGTCATTGGGAGAGGCCCGGTTTGAGCCCGCCGGAATTATCCGGACCTCCGGTTCCTTTGGATGGTTTGGAAGATGGGTTCTTGGCTCCAGCCAGCCCCTTTCAGGAATGGCTTCTGCCCCAGAGACTCCTGGGGTGGAAAGAACGGCTGGCCAGCACCCTCCGTGGGAATGGGAGACCAGCTTGGGGCCAACCGGCACAAGAGGAGAGCCCAGCCCAGCCGCCGGGCAGGTGGAAGCTTCAGTGGACCAAGCTATGGGTGACCATGAAGGAGAACCGGGCTGCCGCCGGAGACACCGGTGCCAACGCCGAAGAACTCCCCAAACTTGGGAGAAAGGACTCCAAGATAGAAAAACCGTCACCGGCTTGCAAGGAGGAAAACTCCTCAGCTGCAGGGAGCCTTCCCAAGCCAGCCATGGGTACCCCTGAGGCAGGAGAAGTCTACCTGGAAGGAAGCCCAGCGGGCGAGGAGAAATCGGAGGCTGGGAATGGGAATGAAAGGTGGCTGGGCTGGCTGTTTGGAGCGAATTCTCCTGGGACGCTGAGCGAGATGGATTTGGATCTACCCCGGTCCAGGTAGGCGGCGGGAGGGTGCAACGTTTGCAGCCAGAGGTGGGAAATGAACGATTCAATTGTTATGTAACCGGAAGGGTTTAAAATATATAAATATATAAAGGCCTAATGTGTACATAAGATCTTGTATGAGATATAAGGACCAAAATGTATGTCAATCAAGCCCATCACGTTCAGTGTTTTTAAATATTGTATTCAATAAAATTAGTATTTTTTAAAAAAAGGGGAGGGGAGTTTAGCTTTGAAAAAAGTGAAAGGAGAAAAAGGTTGGCTGCCTGTCTGGAGGTGGCCTCGCTAAGGACTAGCAGCTTGGGCAATCCAAATGGGAGAATTCCGAAATGTGATTCTTCGTTTTAAATAAATTAATTTTAAAATTCAAAGGGATACATATTGGTTACTGCATTATTTCTGGGTTTTTTTCTCCCCCTACCCTTTTAAGGCTCTAATCCCTGTCGGACATTTAGATACGTGGGGCACTTTCTGAAAGAAATTAATAATATTAGCAATTGATAAAGACCCTTCTTTGTTCCATGTCTCCATCTCCAGCAGGCGCCCCTCGAGATGGCTGTGCCCCACTGTTAACACGCTGGCCCTCTCAAAGAAGGGGGCCACGACCCAGAAGTCCTGGCAGGAGGCAGATGGGGAACAGAATCCCCCAGACCCATTGCAGACCTACAAGTAAGTTGGGTCCTTGTTGGGACACATCTGTGGGGCAGGGTTTAGTGGGTTAGGAATAAAAGCTCCAGAGCCCAGAATGCCAGCCAGTCCAGCAGGCCCTTTTTCAAAGCGCACCGTAACGTATTTGCACCCACCTGAGATTCATTCTGAATTCTAGTCCTGCCTTAGGCATGAAAGCCATCTGGGTGACTTTGGGCCAATCACCAGGAGACTGGGAGTTCTAGTTCCACTTTCGCCACGCAAGCTGCTGGGTGACTTGGGGCCAGTCCCTCCCTCCCAACTCTACCCACCTCACAGGGTTGCCATTGTGGGGGGAAATAGGAGGAGGAAGGAACATTTCAGTAGGTTCACTGCCCTGAGTTACTTTTAAAAACAATAAAGGTAAGGATATCAACAAATAAACCAACTTACTTTGGCTCTGCCTCCCTTCTTCCCTCCCTTTAGAACAATTATTAGAACAATTAATCAGTGGAACAACTTGCATCTAGAAGTTGTAAGTACTCCAACCCTGGAATTTTTTTAAAAAAGAGATTGGATAACCATTTGTTTGAAGTGGTGTAGGGTTTCCTGCCTAAGCAGGAGGTTGGACTAGAAGACCTCCAAGGTCCCTTCCAACTGTTATTCTATTCTATTCTGTTCTGTTCTATTCTATTCTGTTCTGTTCTATTTCGTTCTGTTCTATTCTGTATTCTGTTAAATTCTATTCTATTCTTTCTTCTATTCTTCTATTCTTTCTCTATTCTATTCTATTATTCTATTCTTTATTCTATTCTAATTCTAATTCATTCTAATTCTAATTCATTCTAATTCTTTCTCTAGAGCTGTGCGGGCACTCTGCGACCACACAGGGGATGCCGCTGGACACCTGGCCTTTTGCAAAGGAGACATCTTGCAAGTGATGGAGACGGTGGACGAAGATTGGCTGAAATGCCTTTCGGGAGACCGACAGGGCCTCGTCCCTGTGGGCTACACTTCCCTGATCTTGTGAGTCTGATCCTGTGTCCGGGCCAGGTGGAAGGAAGAAACACACCCCTAAAAGCAAATGACTAAAGCATCACGGAGGAAACTTCCTAGCACAGCACCAGGGATGGTTTCAAACCAGCATCCAGGTTTCCCCTCTGAAATTCCAAGCTCTGCTTTTCTCGAAGCAAGGGGGTTGGACTAAATGACCTCCAAGGTCTCTTCCAACTCTTGCTATTCTGTGACTTTCTATGAATCTGGCGACTTTTGAAACCAGCCCATCCTCCCTGTCGGAAGCTGGCCTGGGAGTGTTGCCTTTTGGGGAGCTGGATTGGTTTCTACCTTGTCAAGCTTGGAATTCCTGATATTGGTTTGTTCGCCAGTCATGTCCGCTGCCCAGCCGTCACAAAAAGAGCATTTCCCGCAATGTGTATATTGCATAGATCTGTGTACATATAGAGAAATTGATATATACATATATATATAGATATACATATATAATTTAATCTTTTCGGTTGGTCCAACCTCTGCTGCCTCTAAAACCAGTGGGAAATGTCCTTTCAGATTGATCGATCAGAAACTTGGGCTTCCAATGGGTACTTCTCATCCGGTCTTTCGGTTATTAGTATTACTATCATTATTTTTTAAAATCCTCCCAACTTTTAAAATAACAAAATGCAAAGACTATTGGCAGTCCTCGACTTACAATGACTCCCTTAGTGACTGGCACTAAAAAGTGACTCGTGGTCATTTTTCCGACACATACGATCATTGCAAAAATCAAAATTCGGACGCTTGGCAACTGATTCATGTTTGTGATGGGTTGCAGTGTCCCCCGAGCGAGTCCCCCTTTTGCGACCATCCTTCAATGGGGGAGCAGAGCCAAATTTGCTTAACGACTGTGTTACCGATTTAAGAATGGCAGGGATTTGCTTAAGCATGGTCATAAAATGAGGCGAAACTCTATGAAAATAGTTGTCTCTCTCGGCCAATGGATATTTTTGAGCTCCGTTGTGGCTGTTAAGTCGAGGACTTTCTATATTGCTAGGGGTTGTGAACTGGAAGAAAAATAAGGAGCCTAATATTTAATTAATTAATTAATTTTTCGCCGCTGCACGCTCTTCCCAAGTGATCTGTCGGTTCATTCCTTCTAGAATCGGCCCTCTTCTGCTTTCTAGAAGGCCACCTGTACACTTGGAGAGGGAAATAAAAACATTGTTCAGACTGAAGTAGATTGGTGAGCCAACTTACCTGGCCATTGTGCATCTGGATTGTTTCCTGGTTGAAAGGCCTGCCTAAAAGATGATGGATTGGGGGGGGGGGGGAACAAGCCTAGCGTGTTGTTGCATGCCACGCTCTTGTTGCTAGGATTCGACGGCGGTCTGTTGGAGGATTTTGAATTATAATTTGCTTTTTTCCTCTTTTGAGATGTTTTTGAAAAATGAGTCTTTAATTCAGATTGTGACCTCAGAGATGGATCTTCGGTTCCCTCTGGTGGTGCATGCTGAAAATAATAACTTTAAAAAAATAATGTGGAAGCTTTTTAAGAGTTCTCCTCTCTCAAATTTTGGTCATTTGGAAGGAAGTTTGACGACCAGAATTCCTTAGCTGGCTTGCTTGAAGATAGATGGGCTTCGACTCCCAGAATTCCCAAGCCACCATGCCTTTATATGAGTGGACTTCAGCTCCCAGAATTCCCCAGTCAGCCTGCTTTAAGACAGGCAGACTTCAAATCCCAGAATCCCTCAACCAGCATACTTTAAGATGGGTGGATATCAACTCCCAGAATCCCTCAGCCATCATGCTTGAAGAGGGGTGGGCTTCAACTCCCAGAATCCCTCAGTTGGCATACTTTACAACTGTCCTGATTTACGACCAAATTGTGGGCTTAAGGTCAGAGGTTGAAGACTACCCGTAGTTAAGTTCAGTCTTTTTTCAACCTTAGAAACTCTTAAGATGGGTGGACTCCAACTCCCAGAATTCCCCAGCGGTCCAGCTCAACCCTGCCCTTCCCCAAATCCAAGGATCGATCAGCTGTCACCCCTAAGATTTAGGGTAACCCAACTGAATAAATTATAGCTCTATCTTCCAAGGCTGGACAGAGGGGAGGTGTGTGACGGATTATTGGTGTGGAGTCGCGCAATCCCCAAATTGGCTGGATCTGCAAGATGCATCCCCGTTCATGCCCCAAAGTGCAAAGGATGCAACCATCACGACAAGGGAATTTCGGGTTCAATTCATCAAAAGTTTTCCCTCTGATTGACAGCTCTAACCATTAGTCGGGGCCACCTAATCTGCCAATCTGCAACTTCTCTCCCCAAACCACGGATTTCAGTTCTCCGGAATGACCCAATATCCATATATAAAAAAGCGAAACATGCCCCTCACGCATCATCACAAAATCTCCTGAACCGTAAAGCCTACAAACCTGAAATTTAGCACTTATGTTCCTCTTGGCTTCTAGGGGCTCACGAAGAAAGGATTTTTCCAAATGACCCTCAGAGCATTTAGAATATTTCCATCATCATCATCATCATCATCATCATCATTAAACAGGCTCTGATGCTAAAGAGTTCGACTCCCCCTCCCCACCTGGAAAGAAATCTCTTCCAAATGCAAAACACAAGCAGAGGAGTTTCAGTTTCAGAGCACCAAGCAGCTTTAGTACAGCACAGTTGAGCTAAGCCACGCCCAGGCTCCTTGCTGTCTCCTGGCTCACACAGCAAACACTGCTTCAGTTTCCAAACAGCCCTCAGTTTCAGAGCACCAAGTAGCTTTAGTCCAGAACAGTTGAGCTAAGCCACGCCCAGACTCCTCGCTGTCTCCTTCTTGCTCACACAGCAAATACTCTTTCAGTTTCCAAACAGCCCTCATTTCTTTCACACACAGCCATGATGCTAGCCAGATGAATACTGATGGATGCTGACAGGCAGAGGCTGAATTTGTTTCCCCTTATTTTCCTCCCCAAAAACTAAGCCCGACCACATAGTTTCGTAGCGAAGCACATGAGTATCCAGCTAATCTCCAATATTTGTTGCTTTGGCTCTCCCCCATCCTCCAAAACCACCCCGGGAGAATTTGAGTTCCAAGTTACAGGTAGTCCTTGACTTATGAGTTCCATTTAGCGACCGCTCAAAATTAGAACGGCCCTGAAAAAAGTGATTTAGCAGTTTTTTACACCATCTCCATGGGATCAAAATTCAAGACGCTCGGCAAGTGACTCGGATTTACAACGCCCGGGGTGTCCTGGGATCCCCTTTTGTGACCTTCGGATGGGGAAGCCAGATTCACTTAACGACCATGTTCCTTGCTTAACAACAGCAAGGATTCACTTAACAATGGGGGCCAAAACTCCAACCATGGGGCAAAAGTTAGCATGTTTCTCACTTGGCCACGTCAACGTGGAGGGTCAATAGTGGCCATAAGGCAGTGGTGGCTAACCTTTTGGGGCTCCTGTGCCAAAAATTGTGCGTACACTCACACTTCCGTGCCAGCACCCAGAAAACAATGAGCCCCCCCATGCCCCCTACGCACGCATACATAATATCCACCCACCCACCCCCACCACTCCCTTACCTGCACTGCACCTCGCAGCTGATTTTCGGCCGGTTTGAGGCCCTTTTTGGCCTCCCAGAGACTTGAGGAAGGCTTCTGCAGGCTGAAAACTAGGCCCGTTTCGTCACTTCCGGTATTTTTGGAAAAACAATGACAAAATGGGGCCAGTTTTCAGCCTGCCGAAGCCTTCCTCAAGCCTCTGGGCGGCTGAAAAAGGCCTCAAACCGGCCGAAAATCAGCCGCAAGGCGCGCATGCGCACAGTGAGGTAACTTTGCCCACAGCTCGCGTGCTGGCACAAATGATTCTGCGTGCCACGTATGACATGTGTGCCATAGGTTCGCCATCACGACCATAAGGCAAGGACTACCTATGATGAGGTTGCAACGGCAAACCCCCCTCCCCCCCCCAAAAAAAAACCAGAGGTCAAAGGGCAGCTAAATTTGAAAGCTGAAAGAAAATACACTGAATCCGTAAAATAAGAAACATGTTTTTTTTTTCCATTTAATACTAGAATCTCTCAATATTTGAGATGCAGGCTCTTTTTTTTTTTTTTTTATGCAATTACATCCAATGTTAAAATTGGTAATACATAATTTACAAAGATTAACATCAAAACAATGGTCTATTTAGATATGCTTTTGTAAAAAGGAAATATATTAGCAGCAATTCTTCTCAGTCACCACACGGCCTCTTCCATGAAGACCGAAAAGTTTTGTTATCTCCACTTTGCCACAAATGTAGTGCTTTCGTTTTTTTCTTTCTTTCTTTCATTCATTATTATTATTTTTCTTTTTCTTTTTAAAATTTTCCTGGGCTTTCTTTCTATCAGCTGATCGGGGTTGCGTTTCAGTCTGGTCTCCTTTTTAAAAAAAGTTTTCGTACAAAATAACCTTCCCTCTCCCCTCCCAATCCCAGCTGTCCCAATTTATTTTATTTTATGATTTTATTTTTTCCTGGTTCAAAAGTCAAGTGATTCTCTACAACCAGTTTTAAGAAAAAAAGCCAAAAAAAAAAAAAAAAAAAAGGAGGGGGGGGAAGAGAAAAAAACTTTTTTTTAAAAAAAGGAAAAGGGAGGAGAAGGGGGGGGGGGGAGAAAAGAAAAAGCCAACACAAATTCTTCACACTTCTCTAGAATTTGATTGTCTAAAAATCATCGGCTTTTTTTTATTTATTTACTTACTCTTTCGATAAAAAGAAAGATTTCTCTCTTTTCTTTAAAACAAACAAACAAACAAAAAATAAAACGGCAAAGTTTTTAGTGTCTCACATCTCACATCCGGGCACGTTTTTTTATATTTTATTTTTTTTAAAAAGATCAACATTATTATTATTATTATTATTATTCTCTGCTTCATCGTCAGCAACATCGAACATTATTATTAATTTTCTCTTTAAAAAGGACTTTTTTTAAAAACCTCTCTCTTTTTTTTTAGTGTTTGACACTATTTCGAGACAAAAAAAAATTCCCATTTTCGAACTCGGCGCAACTCAGAAAAACAAAAACATTTGTTTCCTCCCCTCCCCCAACACCCTCATTTTTAAAACATGCGATTTTGTGGTTCGTCCCGCACGACACAAACGTTCGAGTATCACATACTCTTGGCTATACAATTGCTTCTCTCTACAGTAAGAAAATATTCCAAGCGGTTGTTCCTCCTTTTTGTCTTTTGTGTGGGTTTTTTTTCCATCTTTTTTTATTAAAATATTTTTTATTCTTTTCAGCCGTCAGGGGCTGTCGTTTTAGTTTTCCCTCGTTTTATTCCCCCAGATCTCGAGAGAAAAAAAAAACAAAACCCAAAACCCTCTCTCTTTCCCAGTCCAAACCCCCCTGATTTTATTTTAAAACCATTGAAAATCCTCAGGTTTGTAAATGGAATGGCGCCTTGGGTTTTTGTTTTGTTTGTTTGTGTTTTTTCTCTCCGTTGTCCGTTTCAAACTAAGATCAAAACAAGAATTATATAGTCAACGAGAAAAATGTACAGTTGTTGGACAAAAACTTGGTCCATCCAGAAGAAACATGGAGAAAGAGAGAGTTACCATATTGCTTTACAATCACACGAGAGAGAAAAGAAAAGGGGGCGGGGGGGAAAGGAAAGATTTAAGATATATACAACTTGGCACATTTAAAAACAGGATTTTGTTTATAAGGACACCAAAAAACAGGACCAGAATATGCATGTGAACACTGAAGAAGAGCAAAGCCACGTTAAAGAGCCAGTGTAAAAACTCCGAGTTTTCTTTCTTTCTTTTTTGGGCTGTTCGGGAAGTTTGCATGGGGAAAAAAAAAGTCTCTTTTTTATTTTATTTTCCCTGCGTGGAAAGTCTGGATTTTTGCAGGAAACCGGGATGGGGGGGGGGGGGGGGGGGGGGTTTTAAAACCCAAACGACATTCTTTTTTTTTGGGGGGGGGGGGATGTCCAGCCGGTTGTCTTCCATGATGATTTTTTAAATATTTTTGACAAACCCCCTCCCCCCGCTTTGTCCCTGGCTGAGGAGCCGGAGTGCGAAATACACTGCCTCTTTAAGAGGCAGCTGCTTTGTAAGCTGTACAGTTTTGTCTTTCAAAATAAGAAAAACAGGGAAAAACAAAAAAGGAAAATTAAAAAAGGAAGAAAAAAAACCCAGCAAGAGTAGTGTCATCGGTGGGTTTCGTTCGCAACAGACGCTCGCTCAGAAAATACTGTTTCCACAGTTTGTGTAGTGAAAAGAAAAGGGTATTTCCCACCCACCTCCCATCATCAGGGCATGGGAGATTTTCTCTGGTTTTTCCCACCCTCTCTCCTTCCCTCCACGTCCACCCCTCCCCATCCTCCAGAAAAAAAATCTTTTCATGATATACACACAGGAGAGAACGACAGCTGGGGGCAGGAGAGAAAAAGGCATTTTAAAAAAAGAAAGAAAGAAAGAAAAGCAGAGGAAAGGCAAAATGAAAGCGAAAAGATGGGAAAAGATGCTTTTCTGAGCTTGGGATCTGCTTTTAGGGGGAGAAAAATTCTCTGCAGGAGGAGGAGGGGGAAAATAATAATAATAATAATCATCATCATCATAATCATCATAAAAGAATTTAAAATTAAAATTAAGCGCAGCATGCCCTTAGCCCCGTCCTGCCTTGGGATGCACGACGTGGAACCCAAGTGCTTCCGAAAATCCAACCGTGGTTTCCCTGGGGAGCATCCCATAGGAACGCAATGCCTCCTCTGTGTGTGTGTGTAAAAAAAATCCAGCAGGGAAATTCTTCCCATCTCGTTCCGGTGCCTGAAAGAGACCGGATTTTTTTTAATTAATTTTATATATATATATATATATGTGCTGTTCATTTTCCTTCGGGTATTATCCCACGTCATTGTAGTTGTGCTTTTAAAGTTGTAGCAACGTTTCAGCAGAATCTCATCTGCCATCATCAGGCTTCTGTGTTGAGTTTGTATGTGGGTCAGGGTCTCACAGCCGTTGGTTTTAAATTGGAGGCTAGCCTTTTGCTGTTTGTACAAACTCCAATGACGTGGGATAATACCTGAAGGAAGATGAACTGCATTCATGTAAGTACCCGCAAAAACTTAAAAAAACACACACATACATATATATACTCCCAACCAATCAGGATGCAGAAAAAACCACCCTGGGA
>BLBF01000081.1:8450866-8494439 GCA_015471245.1 Laticauda colubrina
TATTATTATTATTATTATTATTATTATTATTATTATTATTATTATTATTAGCTGGGTGTGGAAATAAAGAATCGGAATTCTTTATTATTATCTTCTATCTATATATATAAAAGGAGAAATGCCACTCACGCATCATTACAAAATCTCCAGAACTATAAAAGCCTACAAACTTGAAATTTGGCATGTAGGTTTCTCTTGGCTTCTAGGGGCTCACGAAGAAAGGATTTTTCAAAGGGACCATCAGAGCATTTAGAGTATTTCCTATATTATTACTATTACTATTACTATTACTATTGTTGTTATTATTATTATTATTATTATTATTATTATTGTTGTTGTTGTTGTTGTTGTTATTACTATTATTACTATTATTACTATTATTACTATTATTATTGTTGTTGTTGTTGTTGTTGTTGTTATTATTATTATTATTATTATTATTATTATTAACACGCTCTGATGCTAAAGAATTCTACTCCCCCTCCCCACCTGAAAAGAAATGTCTTCCAAATGCAAAACACAAGCAGAGGAGAGGAGTTTCAGTTTAGTTTCAGAGCACCAAGCAGCTTTAGTCCAGAACAGTTGAGCTAACCCATGCCCAGGCTCCTTGCTGTCTCCTTCTTGCTCACACAGCAAATACTCTTTCAGTTTCCAAACAGCCCTCATTTCTTTCACACACAGCCATGATGCTAGCCAGATGAATACTGATGGATGCTGACAGGCAGAGGCTGAATTTGTTTCCCCTTATTTTCCTCCCCAAAAACTAAGCCCGACCACACAGTTTCGTAGCGAAGCACAGGTATCCAACTGGTGTGTCTGTGTGTGTGTGTGTGTGTGTGTGTATCCTCCTCCTCCTCTTTTCTTCTCCTCCTTTCTTCTCCTTCCTCTCGTTCAAAAAGTAAAGCCTTCCCCAGTTGACCCCCATAACTTAAACTTCCTCCGGAAGTTGGAAGGCGCTGGGCCAAACCATAACTGCCTGAGAAGAATGAGGTGTAACACTTCCTTGCCACACCGAGTAGAGAGGGAAAGTTGGCCCATATTCTCTCTCTTTCGTACTTTTAGTTTCTTATTTGTTTGGCCACCGTGGTTAAGCGAACCGCTGCACTGCAGCTACTCCTCACGTTATGGCCACACTGTGACTTTCCTTGTTGAAGGCATCAGTGCAGTTGTTTTAAGTTGGTCATGAGTGTTGTTGAGTGAACCCGGCTTCCCCGTCAACAGGGCTTGCCAGGAGGTTGCAAAAGGGGATCGCGTGAACCCCCGGGGGGGACGCCGGCACCGTCATAAGTACGAGTCAGTGGCCAAGCTGCTGAATTTGGCTCACGGGACCACGGAGATGTTGCTACGGTCATTCAGTG
Organism: Laticauda colubrina; assembly: GCA_015471245.1. NCBI lineage: Eukaryota > Metazoa > Chordata > Lepidosauria > Squamata > Elapidae > Laticauda > Laticauda colubrina. The sequence goes on from BLBF01000081.1 coordinate 8,452,225, forward strand.
TGAACAGTGGTCACAATTCACTTTTTCCAGTGCCGTTGTGACCTTCTGACAAACCCAAGATTAGATTAACCAGAGTTCAAGCAGGAGACTCTAAAGTGTGGGAAAAAAAACGGGCCTTAACTCCCTTTTGCAACTTGGACGTTGCAACTTGGAAGGGTCACTAAAGGAACAGTTGTAAGTTTCATGCCTGCCTGTAAATTCTCCAGGTCAACTGGATAGCATCAAATTTATGTGGTATAACCTGTTTATAAGTATTTCCTTATTTCGTCATCCTTTTAGGCGAGTGTCACCTTCTACGCCGAGCTGCAAAAATAATGACAACAATTTCATCCCAGCTGATGGCATGGAAAGCTGTTTTTTTTAAAAAAATGTGTGTGTGTGGTGTGTGTGTATGGTATTCATCTTTGTTTGGGTATTTTCCCACGTCATTATAGTTGTGCTTTTAAAGTTGTAGCAACGTTTCCGCAGAATCTCATCTGCCGGCATCATTTTTTAATATTTAGTGTCTGTTGTTAATTTTATCATTTCTTGCTAAATCTCAGTTGGTCTCTAGGCTTAAGGGGGAAATTACAACCCCAGTTCTACCTCCCCCACTTCCTAGATAGACCTAACCCTTTTAATTATTAAATTGTTCACATTATTTATGCCAAAATGTTCTTTATGAATGAGAATACTTCCTCCAAGCCATGGTTATTCTTGTTTGCCTTCTTTCTGCATCAACATCTGGCGGAACTAATGTGTTTGTTTGTCTGTGGAATTGAGTTGCCCAATGCTAGTTTCCTAACCTGGTTTGTAGTTAGCCCCTTCCAGAGCTAGTTTAGTATTCTGGTTAAAGGCATCAGCCTAGAAACAGAGTGTCCGTAAATACTAGTACAGCACTGGGCACAAAGCCAGAATAGTAATAGAAATAGAATTATGAAAGAATACAATAAATAAAATTATGAAAGAATACAATAAAATAGAAGAGCATTATGAAAGGATAGAATAGATAGGATGGGATGGGATGGGATAATAGAGTTGGAAGGGACCTTGGAGGTCTTCTAGTCCAACCCCTGCATTCAAAACTATATTCTTATACCTGTATCTTGTAAGCGATTGACAAATCAAATAAATACTAAAATACTAAATACTAGAACTCAACTCTGTTATTCTGTATTTTAAATTGACTGATTTGAAGCTAGTCCTCATCAACTTTTTTTCCAAGTTCTTTTTAACAGGGAAAAAACTGTTCCTGCTTTGAACCAAGGCTCTTGGCTTTTTTTATTTTATTTTTTTTAAAGGGGAGGGAAGGAAAATCGAGCAGTTTTCCATAATCCTTTTTTTTTAAAAAAAAAAACTTTTTGAAGACTGAGAAGGTTTCCCTGCCTGCCTCGCTCGGTGGAGGCAGCTAACTTTTCTGCAATGTTTTGAGATTTATCCGTGGGCAGAAATCCTGTTTCCACTACTGTGCTTCTTAATTCTCTCTCTCTCTCTCTCTCTGGTTAGTGGTTAAGAGGATAATTGTGAGGTTGTGACAAGAGAGGCGTGGAAAGGAAAGCCGGTGGATTTAGTGAAGAGGATAAAAAGATTTCTTGCAAAGCGGTCAGCCAGAACTGGTTTTTAAAAAAGCTGCTCTGGAAAAGAGCAAGAAGGATTTTTTTTTTTTCCTTCCCCCCAAAAATATTTGGGCCAAAGGAAGACTGCAACGAAAGCCAGCGGTTCAATCGTCAGCAAGAATTTGCCAGGTAAGGTCCTGAGTTCAAATGTCACCCTCCCCCACCTCATCTTTTCTCCTTCCCGTGCTTCGAGACGAATGCTCAAAAAGAGGCAATGGAGGTTGACTTTGAAGAGAACAGGCTCTGAAACACGAAACTTGTTCCTTCTGTTGCTATTTTTAAGTTTCCTGGCCAGCTCAGGCAGGGGATGATGGGAACCTCACGGCATCAGAGAGGAGAAGCCTCGAGACGGGAATTTAGGCATGTGCAGAGGAAGTTCTGGTTTTAAGTTTGATAACTAGATTATAAGATTCTAATTATGGTAGATTTGTGATGATTGCTGAAGGATTGTGCACTTCCATACAAACGGACACACTCTCCTCTCCCCCTTCCTTCCCCTTCCCTTCTCTTTCCTCTCCTCTCCCTTCTAGTTTCTTCCCTCTTTTCTCTCTTCTGGTCTTCTCATCTCTCCTCTCCTCTCCTCTTCTCCCTTCTGGTTTCTTACCTCTCTTCTGTCTTCTGGTTTCTTCACCTTTTTTCTCTCTTCTTCTCTTCTCTTCTGTCTTCTCTTCTCCCTTCTGGTTTCTTTCCTCTTTTCTCTCTTCTGTCTTCTCTTCTCTCTTCTGGTTTCTTCCCTCTTTTCTCTCTTCTTCTCTTCTGTTCTCTTCTCCCTTCTTGTTTCTCCCCTCTTTTCTCTCTTCTGGTCTTCTCTTCTCTCTTCTGGTTTCTTCCCTCTTCTGGTCTTTTCTTCTCTTCTCCCTTCTTGTTTCCTCACCTCTTTTCTTTCTTCTGGTCTTCTCTTGTCTCTTCTGGTTTCTTCGTCTTTTTTTCTGTCTGCTTGTCTTCTCTTTTCTTCTTTCTTCTGGTTTCTTCCTCTCCTCTCTTCTGGTCTTCTCCTCTCTTCTTTTCTCTCCTTCCCTCCCCTCCCCTTCTCTTTTTTCTGTTCTTTATCTTTCTTTCAGTTCTTTTCCATCTGCTCTAAATTGCTTTTAAAAAAAGAAAGAAAGAAAGGAATTTTGAATAGGGTGCTCATGCAGTCTAGAAAAAAAAAAAAACAATGACTAGTGATGTTTAAAATTGCTTGATGGTTCCTTTCCCCAAATGTCTGTCATTTGCTGAGCTAAAATAACCATTTGTCCTTGTGACTATTTAAGGCTCTGACAAGGAAGCCTGTGGATTATATAGCATGTTATACTCATTTTGGTTTGCTACTTGATTTAAATGGGTAGCCAGCTATTAAAACTTGGAATTTCCTTTTCCTTCTTTCAGGAATTTTGCAGCGACGAAGAACCATCTTGGGGGTGGGGTAGGGGGGCTGATCTCTGATCTCCGAATTTCCTGATTTTGCCATTTTTTGGGGGGTGGGGTGGGGGGAAATGATGGCGTCGGTGACAATCCAGCTTGTTGCTTTGGTTTGTTTGCTGGCCGTGGCCAAGACAGCAACGGGTGAGTTTTTGGTGAATTTCGTTTTGTCTTCTTTCAGATTCTTTTCACCCTGCATGCAGTTTCATCCGATTTGGCTTTGGGGGAGCTGTTGTTTGGGCTGGGTTTAAAAAAAAAAAAAATAGAGTTCACAGTATGAACAGAAATAGTTCAAAGTTGGAAGGAACCTTGGAGGTCATCTAGTCCAACCCTCTGCTTAAGAAGGAGACCCTAAATCCATTTCAAATCCAATGGTTATCCAATCTGTGAGATATAAGAAAACCCCCCCCCCCCAAATTAATACTCACAATACGAAAACAAGTCTGGTGCACAATTTCAAAGGTTTATTGAAGAAAAGATTGCAAGGGCAGCCTCCAAGACCTTTCCCAAGTGGATTGAGTACAAGGAGAGCAAAATTCCATATTCAAACAATACATTTATACCCCTGCACAAAACATGCCACACTTAAGAGGCCCTCCCCACACCCCCTTATTTTCTACATTCTAAGATGAGCTAAACTATAGGCTTAAGGGTCAACATTAGAATTAGAATTCTTTTATTGGCCAAGCGTGATTGGACACACAAGGAATTTGTCTTTGGTGCAAAGGCTCTCAGTGTTCATAAAAGAAAAGATAAATTCGTCAAGAGTCAATAAGCATCAATTACAACACTTAATGATAGTCATAGGGTGCAATAAGGATTGAATGGAATGGAATAGGAATAGGAATAGAAGAGAAGAGAAAGAAAAGTGAAGGTATAGAATAGAATAGATAGAACAGAAGAGAAAGAAGAAGAAGAGAAAGAGGAGGAGAAGAGAGGAGAAGGTATAGAATAGGAATAGAATAGAAATAAGAAGAGAAGGAATAGAATAGGATTCAGAATAGAGTAGAGTAGAATATAATTCTTTTTATTGGCCAAGTGTGATTGGACACACAAGGGATTTGTCTTTGGTGCAAAGGCTCTCAGTGTTCATAAAAGAAAAGATAAATTTGTCAAGAGTCAAGAAGCATCAATTACAACACTTAATGATAGTCATAGGGTACAATCAGCAATCAAATCATAAAGTTACAAGCGACAAAGTTACAGTCCTACAGTCACAAGTGGGAGGGGATGGGAGATGACAAGATTAATAATAATAGTCGTGCAGACTTTGTAAATAGTTGGACCATGTTGAGGGAATTATAAAAGAGTCACTTATAATACTTTTCTCTCAAATCTCTTCTCGAAAACCTTCAGTGATGGAGCACCCGCAGCTTCCGGAGGCAAGTTGTTCCGCTGATTAATTGTAAATCTCCATGGCAGTGGAACTTCCATGTTGAAGGGCAGTCTACCTTTCAATGAAGGGTTTAGTTGCCATCCCTGATAGGCATCCGGCTCTCCTTGTTTGTAAACAAACAACACGAGGAAAAAGTGGCTCCTTCATTGAAGCAAGGACTTCCTGCTTTTTTAAAACTGTATTTTAAAGAGGAATTTATTTTAACGAGGGATGGTGTAAGAAGAGGGAAGGGATTTTGGATATCTCCTTCATCATTTAGGATTAGCTGGGTGTGGAAATAAAGAATTTGAATTCTTTATTATTATCTTCTATCTATATATATATAAGGAGAAATGCCACTCACGCATCATTACAAAATCTCCAGAACTGTAAAGCCTACAAACTTGAAATTTGGCATGTAGGTTTCTCTTGGCTTCTAGGGGCTCACGAAGAAAGGATTTTTCAAAAGGACCATCAGAGCATTTAGAGTATTTCCCATATTATTATTATTACTATTATTATTACTATTACTATTATTGTTGTTATTATTATTATTATTATTAACATGCTTTGATGCTAAGGAGTTCTCCTCCCCCTCCCCACCTGAAAAGAAATATCTTCCAAATTCAAAACACAAGCAAAGGAGAGGAGTTTCAGTTTTACTTTCACAGCACCCAGCAGCTTTAGTCCAGAACAGTTGAGCTAAGCCACACCCAGGCTCCTTGCTGTCTCCTTCCTCATGCAGCAAATACTCTTTCAGTTTCCAAACAGTCCTCAACTCTCTCACCTGCTGACAGGACACTAGCCAGATGGATACCGATGGATGCTTGTAGGCAGAGGCAGATTTCTCCTCCCCCCCCTTATTTTCCTCCCCCAAAACTAAGCCCCACCACATAGTTTCGGAGCGAAACACAGGTATCCAGCTGGTATTCTGTATAGATTTTCGTAAGAACAGTTCCCTTCTCCATCCAGGAAGCAGAGACTGCCATCGGAAGTATTTCGACTCCGACGCAATGGTCTGTGTGTGCAACAGTACGTATTGCGACACCCAGGATCCCGTCCTTCTCCCTCCCTTGGGTCAGTTTGTCATGTATGAAAGCAGCAAATCCGGGAAGCGGCTGGAGCGCAGAGAAGGTCATTTCCAGAACAATACAACCAATCCAGGTATTTCTTCCTCACATGTGTCAGGGACCTCCGGTTGTGTTTCCTTCAAAGACAGACCGAAGACCGTGATCGTGCATGGCTTCGATCCGTGTTGTACCTGTTTAGAGGGCTCCAAACGGAGCCCTTGAAGGGGTGGGGAAGAAGAGGGAGACCGCCTGTCATGGGGAACTAGATGTGTCAGGGACTACAAGTCCCATCTCTTCCCAAGTCCAAGTGGCTGGTGGCCACAGAAGGAAGCAGAGAGACAATAGTGCCTTCTCGAGGCGGTTTTTAATGTAATGAATACAGGCTGCTTTACAGATTAACAGAGTTGGAAGGGACTTTATAGGTCATCTACTCCAACCCCCCCCCCCACTGCCGTTGACTTACATCTGATTTGTTTAGTGATCGAAGTTACAGCTGAGTTTCTTACATTTACGGCCGTTGCTGCATCCCTGTGGTTGCACGATCAAAATTCAGACACTTGGCCACTGACTCATATTTATGATGGTCACAGCATCCCGGGGGAATGTCACATGGTCCCCTTTTGCGACCGTCTGTCAAGCTGGGAAGCTGGATTCACTTAATAACCATGTTACTAGCATAGTAACTGCAGCGATTCACTTAAGAACAGTGGCAAAAAAGGTTGTTAAAAGGGGAAAGTCACTTAATGACTGTCTCGCTTATTGACAGAAATTTGGGGCTCAGTTGGGGTCATAAATTGAGGTCCACCTGTAATAAAATACTACTACTACTACTACTAATAGTACTAATAGTAATAGTAGTAGTGGATAATAATAATCATAATAGCAATAATAATAATAACATGTTTTACCAGTCCCAGTCTCAATCGAATTGAAGATTAAATCTTAGAGGATGATAATGATAATGATGATGATGATGATTAATGACAGTAACAAAAACAATAGATACCTAGGACGGTGGCAGCAACCTGTATCAACCATTAGCAGTAGTATTTGTGATACATTTTTAAATGTTCAGTTAACTTGAGTTTCTTGTTTAATGAATAAAGTAAATCATTATCATCATAATATTATAATACAGTATTTTAACATTTCTTAAGTCTTGATTAGGACCTGAAGAGTTTGAATCAAATCTTAGATGATGATAATAATAAAAATAATACACTACCTTAACAGCTTTTAGGTCTTTGATTAGGACTTGAACTGTTAGGTTTTTATCTGTCCCAGACTTCGAATCGAATTGAAGATTAAATCAATAACAACAACATCTTGAACTGTTAAGCTTTTACCAGTCCTAGACTGAATCAAATTGAAGATTAATAATAATAGTAATAATTATTCCATTACATGCTTCCAACTGTAACATTCTATTTGTGGTCTTTATTGTATGTATTTATAAAATGTACAGGCCCCTTATCTTTCTTTCCATCCTTCCCTTTCTTAGATATTCTTCTGATTTTGGAGACGGCGCAGCGGTATCAAAGAATAAAAGGATTTGGGGGCTCTGTCACCGATGCAGCCTCCATCAACATCCTGGCTCTATCGCCGAACGCCCAGAAAAATTTACTCCGTTCTTACTTCTCGGAAGAAGGTGAATGTCGGTTGCAAGGGGTTTAGTGATTGAGGAGGGAGGTAGAAGGGGAACTAGAATGAATTGTGCTGAGAAGGAACTACAAGGTGGACGTGCGTTTGTGCATTCTATCCAGTGGTGGGATTCAGTCGGTTCTCACTGGTTCATAAGAACCGGTTGTTGACTTTCTGAGCAGTTTGATTTGAATCCCCCCACTAATTTTTTTCTCCATGTTGTGTTGCTGCAATGTCTACAAGAAAAAAATTGGTTACAGAATTATAGCTGTCAATTTGTGCCAATTTTTGGAGATATAACAATCTTGGGAAAATGATATTTACACACACACTTATTGGCTCTTCACTCATATAAACCAGGGAGTGACCCTAACTGTTTGAGAACATGTATTTTCTTAACAGGGAGGTTACTATCCACTATTAAGGTACTATAATGTGTCAGTACTATTTTTTTATATATTGTAAATAGTGACGTCTATTGCTGGTCTAAGACCATAATAAAGTTATATTCTATTCTTCTATCTCCACATTTGAGCTGGAAAAATGAACCCAGCTCTGGAAACAATTTTGAGCTGGGAAATAAATTCTCTGGGAACAATGTGCAAATGTGACTAACTAAAACGGTTTCCAGCTTTGATCTGATTCCCTTTGAAAATGGAACAGTTGCCTTCAGAAGTTGTGTGAGCTTCATCTCTGAAGGCTTTCAAGAAGAGACTGGGCTGCCATTTGTCAGAAATAGTGTAGGTTCTCCTGCTTGGGTGGGCGGGGGGTTGGACTAGATGACCTACAAGGTCCCTTCCAACTCTGTTAATCTGTAATCTATCAGAAATGGTGTAGGGTCTCCCTGCTTGGGCGCTTAAAAATTACATTCCTGGGGTGCCAATCAGCACAGATTCCTTCTGTGTTTCTACAGCTAGTCCTTGATTTAAAGACCACATGTTGAGCCCAGCTTTGCTGTCAGACATTTCATCCAGTGAGTTTTGCCCTCTTTTACGACGGCAACACACAACCCTTTTGTGACTGTGTGATCCAGTTGCTAAGTTTTGGATTTAGAATTTGCAAAGCAAAAAAACAACAACACCTAAATTCTTGGCCCAGCCAAGCTAACTAGCGGTCTGATTGCATACAAGCTGAGCCATTGTGCTCAAATCCACCCACCCACCCCTGCACACACACACACACACACACACTGACTGTCTGCCTATTTACACACCACAGGGATTGAATACAATATTGTGCGTATGCCCATGGCAAGTTGCGACTTCTCTGTCCGGCCGTACACCTACGATGATTTTCCATACGACTACGAGTTGAAGAATTTCAGCCTGGTTGCAGAAGACCTACTAATGAAAGTAAGCTTTACACACACATGCACACACACACATACACAAAAGGTGGGGGGAGGGGTTGGCAGAGGGATGTGGGGGTGACTCTGGGCAGCTTCCAGAAGTTGTAAATGCATTTAAAAAACAAAAATGAAAAATCTTTATTGAAATTTGTAGCATTAAAATACAAATAAATTTAAAGATAGCTTTTTACAATTCTCCATCATCTTTGACAGTACTAAAATATATTTGTTACCTAAACATAATCCTGTACATTTCTAGTTATTCATATCCATATCTATATCTTCTTCTAATCTGTATATTTCTTATTCCTATTATCTGATCATTGATACCAATTATCCCAGCTGTATAATATTCCGAGTCTTCCTTGTCCTTTAACTCTTAAGGTGAGTTTATCCATTTCTGCACAATCTTAAAATCTTTTGGATTACAGAACAGTCTGACTGCATAGTGTCTTCTTTCCAGCATTGTGCGAGTGCGATTCTTGCTGCTGTAATTATATGCAAAATCATGTACTTTGTCTTTTTAGCATATTTTCCTTAAATAATCTCCAGAAGGAACAGTTCCGGCTTCAGTTCTGTTCGACATCCTGTAATTTTGTACAGCCATTTTTGTATTTTGATCCAGTATTTTTTAATTTCAGGGTATAACCACCATATATGAAAGAAGGTGCCTGTTTCCATTCCCAACAATTTGGATTTAGACTTGGGTACATTTTTGCCAACCATGTTGGGGCTAAATGCCAACGTGTGAATGAGTTTTTAAAAAGATGTTGGATAACCCTTTGTCTGAAGTGATGCCTGAGCAGGGGGGTTGGATTAGATGACCTCCAAGGTCCCTTCCAACTCTGTTTATTCTATTCTATTCCTCCTCCCCACAGATCCCCATCATCCATCGGGCCAAGGCTATGTCAAAGAGGCCCATCTCCCTGATGGCCAGTCCGTGGACTGCTCCGATTTGGATGAAGAGCAATGAGGACTGGAAAGGAAAGGGTTGGTTGAAGGGGCAGGCAGGAGATTCCATCCACAAAACCTGGGCTTCCTATTTTGTCAGGTGAAAATGGCAGACAAATGTCTTTATTTTGGGGAGGGGGGCACTACCCTCTGCAGGTTGTAGTTGGCAAATGGAATAAGAGATCCTTACTTCTCTGATTCGTCTCTTGAAAGACGATGGAGCTGCAGGCTGCATCTCTTCTTTCCGTGTTTATTTCTTTTTATTTTATGAAGCAAATTTATTTGGCTTTCTTAAATCTTGACCCTCTCTCTTTTGTCGAGAGGCTGAGTGGGTGGAGCCAATTTTTTCCAATCTCCAGGAAAGTTTGAGCCCCCAATTTGCAAGAACCAGGCCTGACCCATTGGATGGTACCTGTGAAAGTTTTATTCTTAATTATGTTATGAAATTGAGGGGTTCAACCTTTCGTAAGTGAACATGCACGTTCACTTAGCATGTCTAGCTTGTCCTTGCTTTAAAAAAGTTAAACTCAATTTGAAAATTATTTTCAGAATCAAAAATTATTTTTTTAACATTAACTGATATTTTTAAATTAGAAGTTACTTTTTCAACATGAAAAGTTATTTTTTTAAATGAAAAATAGTTTTCAGGGTTAAACATATTCTTCCAAATTAAAAATTATTTTTAACATTAAAAAATAGTTTTTGAAATTAAAAATGTTTCTAAAATTAAAAATAGTTTTTAACATTTAAACATACTTTCTCAAATTAAAAAATAGTTTGTAAAATTAAGTTTTTTAAATTAGTTTTTTTTCACTTAAAATATTTTTTAAAATGAAAAAAAAGTTTTTAAAATGAAAAAACAGTTTTTAAAATAAAAACAGTTTTTAAAATAAAAAAACAGTTTTTATAATTAAACAATAGTTTTTAAAATTAAAAAAATATTTTAAAATGAAAATTAAACAGTTTTTAAAATTAAAAAAGGGTTTTAAATTTAAAAAGATAGTTTTAAATTAAAATAGTTTCTAAAATTATAAAAAAAAGAGTTTTAAAAATGAAAGGAAAAAGAATTAAATGAGAAAAGACCAGTTTTCAAAGTAAAAAAAGTATTTTAGATGGTTGCATTCAGGAGTTGATCATTTTTGCTGGTTTAAAATGTGAGCAAGGCTGTCTTTTTCTCCCGGCCAAGGTTCCTCGATGAATATGCCAAGCAGAATTTAACCTTCTGGGCTATCACCGCTCAGAACGAGCCTTCCTCTGGATTTGTGAAGAATTATCCTTTCCAGACTATGGGATTCACCGCAGAATCACAACGTGAATTCATTGCCTTGGATCTTGGCCCAGCCCTGGCCAAAAGTTCGCACAAGAACATCCGGTTAATTACCTTAGATGACAACCGGCTTCATCTCCCGAAATGGGCCAAAGAGGTGAATGGAAAGTTTCAAACTTCAAAACTTTTTAAAAAAAGAAAAGGAAAGAAACAATTATTTTTTTAAGAAATCAAGCTGCTAGTGTTCTGACCAAAGCTTCCTGAGACCGTAATGAAGAACACCTTTAATTAAAACAATTCTTGTTTTAGTTCAGTGCTGGGAATTACGTGCATTCCCAGCTGGTAATGAGTCTCAAACAGTCCCTTGAGATAAGCACCCACCTTTATCTCCTTTTAATGGCTGCCAACAACTAAAGTGCCAAATGAACTATTAAAAAAAAAACCAACCAAAGTACAAAGTCCACACAGAGCTTCAAGGATTAATCCGAACAGAATGAACGACTTTGCTTCCTGCAAAGGTTTCTTCACCTTTGCCTGTCCTTTAGACCTTATGGGAGAGGCAATCAACTCCCATCCTTACTCCCGGGTCGCCCCTTTTGTCTTAGCTGCTCTTGCCTTCTGGCAGTTCTGCACATACGCACACTGAGCACAGGCTCCCCTTACTCCTCTGCCTCACTGCTGCCAGACTCTGGAGGCTCCGGAGTCAGCACCCCACTCCCAGATGGTCTTGGCCCCACCTCTGCATCGGATGCAGGACCCTCGTCCGAGTCCTCTCCAGATTCCCAGACTGGTCCCTGTTCTTCCTCACTGTCCAATTCTGCCGGCTACACCGGTTGCGGAAAGACCCTTGATCTATCCAGTTACTCAATCTCCTTGATAGCTGCAACATCCTACTATTATTAATTTTACCATGACAACTGGTTTCTTGACCTGCAAACTATTTTCCTTTGACCTACAAACTTAGTTGTTGACCTGCCAACTAATGTCTTAATTGGGAATATGCTTAAAGTTTTTACAGCCTTGTTCATTTCCTTTCACAATTCTTACACAATTCTTTACATAATTCCCTGTCAGGGATTCTTACACCAGGGGGTCTTCAAACTTGACAGCTTTCAGACTTGTGGACTTCAATTCCCAGAATTCCTCCTCTTCCAATCATGTTAGCTCAGGAATTCTGGGAGTTGGAAGTCCGCAAGCCTTAAACTTGCCAAGTTTGAAGAGCCTTGGGTTACACAAAGACTCACATGGCATTATTATTGCTCTTTCTTTTACAGGAATAATTCTATATTTCTCACAAGATCAGGATAAGGAAGGTGATGTTTTAGGGATCTCTTGGTGGCCTCCTGTCCCAACAGCCAACAAGCCTGAGATTTTTCAAGCTTTTTAAGAGTAAAAAATGTGAGGTTTTTCAAAGAGATAGGACAAGTGAATGATGGAAGGATTTCAGGTGCCAGAATTTCCCGGGCAGAATGCTGCCTGGGGGATTCTGGGAGTTGAAGTCCACCTGTCTTAAAGCAGGCAAGCTGGGGGATTTTGGGAATTAAAGCCCTCAACTTGCCAAGGTTGAAAAACACTAAGCTAAATAGCCTTCTAACTGGGTTAGAAGTCGCGATTCCTGCAGGTCCACAGGGGTTAGACTGGGTGACCTCTGCATTCCCTCCCGACTCTGATCCTTTTCCCCTGTCCAGGTGTTGAGCAGTGAGAGCCAAGCCTATCGCTACATTCACGGCATTGGCCTCCATTGGTACATGGACTTCATCAGCCCCATCAAGGGCACAGTAGAAGCCACACAACGTCTCTTCCCTGACTATTTTCTGATTGCCACCGAAGCCTGTGCTGGGTCTTTCTTTTGGGAACAGGATGTTATCCTGGGTTCCTGGGATCGAGGCGAGGACTACAGCCACAGCATCTTGGAGGTACAATGTGGGGTCGGTGGATGAGAGTTGGGGTTAAAGCCAGGGGGAGGGAAGAAGGGAGGGAGGGAGGAGAAAAAAGGAACAAGAGAGGCAGTGGGAGGAAGGGAAGGGGAGGGTCAGAAGGAACAATAGGAGGAAGGAAGAGAAAGGAGTGAAAAGGAAGGGGGAGGGAGGGGAATGGTAGAGGAAGGAAAGAGAAGAGGCAGGGAAGGAGGGAGGGAGAGATGGATGAAGGAAGGAAGAAGAAGGAAGAAAAGCAGACAGAAGGGAGGGAAAGGAAGGGGAAGGAGAAGGAAGAAGAAGGGGAAGGAGAAGGAAGGAGAAGAGGAAGGAAGGAGAGATGGGAAGGAAGCAAGGGGAATTGAAGGGAAGAAAAGAAAAAGATAGGAAGGAAGGAAGGAAGGAAGGGGAATTGTAGGGAAAGAGAAGAGGAAGGAAAGATAGGAAGGAAGGAGAATTGTAGGGAAAGAGAAGAGGAAGGAAAGATGGGAAGGAAGGAAGGAAAGAAGCAAGGGGAATTGAAGGGAAGAAAGGAGGAAGAAAGAAGAGATAGGAAGGAAGAAGAATTGTAGGGGAAGAGAAGAGGAAGGAAGGAGAGATGGAAAGGAACGAAGGGCGGGCAGGTATTGAGAGAAAGCAAACAGAAAAAAAGGCAGTTGGAGGAAGGAAGAAAAGAGAAGAAAGAAAGTGGAAAGGAGTGAAGTAAATTGATGAGACTTAGCATGCCCTCCTCATCAGAGACCCTGATTCTTTCCTTGTCTTCCTTCTAGAACTTGAATCACCACGTCGTCGGTTGGATCGACTGGAACCTGGCCCTGGATTTACAAGGGGGACCAAACTGGGTGAAGAACTATGTGGATAGTCCCATCCTTGTGGACGCCAGCAGTGACAGCTTCTACAAGCAGCCCATGTTCTATCACCTGGGGCACTTTAGGTGTAACCGCTGGGCCGGGCTAGGGTGGGGGGTTCGTGGCCATTGAGCCCCCCAAAAGCGACCTTAGGGGGATAGGAGTAGTGATGAAACTTCAGACAAGATTCTTGGCCTTCATGGGTCTGTAGAAGACCCCAAGGAGAGCTGGGTTGGAAGAAGGCAACAAAGAGTTAACCATCTCTACCTCGTGAAAACTCAGTCTAAATCTGGTGAAATCCAATTTGGATGAAATGATGGGGTAAAAAGGACCCTCTTTATAGATTCTGGGGCGTATTTTAAGGGTATACTAGGTTTAAGTCCACCCTCAACCATAGATGCTCAACTGAATTTTAAGGTCAATTGGCTAACGTTAAGTTCAACCAATTAACCTGAACCTCAACTGGAAATCTGAGCTCAGCCATCTAGCCTTAAACTCAACTAACTAACCAACCAGCCAACCTTAGGTTCAACAAGTCAATCTTAACCTCAACCAGCCCACCTTAAGCTCTACTGACTAACTTAGAAGCTCAACTGATTAACCTTAAGCTCAACAAGCCAATCTTAACTTCAACCAGCCAACCTCAACCTTAAGCCTTAAACTCAACCAGCCAACCTTAAGCTCAGCTGATTAACCTTAGGCCGAACTGGAGAACCTTAAGCTCAACCAGCCAATCTTAAATTCAACCAATTAATCTTAAACTCAATCAGCCAACTTTAACCTCAATTAACTAACCTTTGGCCCAATTGGCCCAACTTAAACTCAACAAACCAACCTTAACTTCAACTGACTAATCTGAAGTTCAACTGATCAACCTTAAGATCAATTTACTAATATTAAACTCAACCGACCAACCTTAAGCTTGATTGACTAACCTTAGGTGCAACTGGCTAACCTTAAGCTCAACAAGCCAATCTTAAATTCAACCGGCCAACCTGAAACTCAACTGACTAATCTGAAGCTCAGTTGATTAACCTTAAGCACAAGTAACTAACTTTAAACCCATCCAACCAAACTTAAGATCAACTGACAAACCTTTAAGGTCAACTGGCCAATCTCAACCTCAACTGTCCAACTTTAAACTCAACCAGCTAACCACTCTGTACGATTATCACTTTGGGGAAAAAGTGAAGGGGAGTGTTTTGTGTACCATCTTAAGACACAGCTTTTCAAGAAACAGCCCCCCCCTCATTTTGTGCTCATGATTTCTAAACGGGTGGATCCCCTTCCCCCCAGCGGGATCTCTTCATCCCCTCCTTTTTCTCCCCTCGTAGCAAGTTCATTGTTGAAGGATCTCAATGCGTTGGGGTGACAGTGGTTAAAACTTACTTAAGTTGCAACCTGGAACATGTCGCGGTGCTTCGTCCCGATGGATCGGCAGTAGTGGTGGTCCTTAACCGGTGAGTGCCAGTATTCCAAATGTCTGTGCTTTCAAAGAGCCACGTTTCTAGTTCTTATGAAGGGTTGAGGGTTTTTTTTTTTTGGGGGGGGGGGTTTCCTTTTCAAAGGCTTCTTGCTTCAAAGCAGGCTATCTGTCAACTCATAAAATATTTCTAGAGTCTTTTTAGAGTTGCCAACAGAAAGGGAGGGGGGAAAGGGGTTTGAAAAAGCAGTGCGGCAGCTTGGAAACCAAAAGTGCATTCCATAAATAGTTTTTCAGAGATAGTAACTAAATGATTGAAGTTTTCACCTCGCAAATATCTAACTGGAGAGCATGATTGATGACTCTGGGCTATGGAGGTGTCCCATTGGGGAATATGAATTACAATACACCCAGGGGGTAGGGGGAAAACCAGGGTCAAGGGTGACAATGAATGATGTGTCTCAAAGTTGGTTACACCCAGGCAGTGCCGGACATGGTAACTCCCAATAAATCCTTTGGAAGTTTTGGAAGTTTGGCTTGAGACTCATGATTTAATTGGGGGGAACTGCTGGAATCCTGACCCTATCCAAGGTTCACCTCGCTAAGGTAACATATCGCGTGAACAAAAATGTATCCATTGTCTCGATTTGAGTGTGTTGGCTTCTGGACTCAAAATGAGTCACTTTATCGGGGCGGCATATAAATTTAATAAATACTTGGAAAAAATGGAGCATGGCAGTAAAAAAAAGAAGTGCCCATTTCAGAGGTCTGAATCTTTCACGCCTAACTAGGTAGGTGTCAAAGCCTCTAGCAAACTCTGCAGGAATTAGCAACAACAAAAATAAAAAATTGTGATAAATACACTGGAGTAAAAGTAAGTTACAGTTGTGTGCCTGTTTACCCATGGTTTTGTGATTGTGTTTCTGCTTCTGTTTCTTCTCTCTTTTTCCCTTCCCCTTTTCTTATTTTCCTCCTCTCTTCTTTCCCATCTTTTCTTCCTTCCCTTCTTTTCCATCTCTCTTCTCGACACAGTTCTTCGTTCAACCTCACCTTTGGAATTTCTGACTCGGTCGGTTTTATTTCCACCCAAATTCCCGCCAACTCCATCCAGACATATCTCTGGCGGCGCCAGTAAGAAGAGAGTTTTATACTGAGTACCAGTAGCCAGAATAGCTTACTAACCCTCTTGGGAGACGAGATGGCGGTTCGGCTCAGTGGATTGCATTCTTCTAGGAGATAAACCTTGACAATGATTGAAGAAGCAGACATTTGATGCTTGCCGGCATGAACAAACCACGATTCCTGAAGTGTTTATCAATAGGTGGTTCAAATTAACCAAAACCGAGGTGATCCTTCAAATTATCTGCCTGGGAATTTCTTGGCAAGACTGTTGACTTCAATGCTGTGTGTTGCCCAATCCTTTGGATGTGCACTTCATTAAGCCTCAAATCCTGGCTTACAAGCCACAGGAACAATTGACCACAACCGGCCACCTGCAAGCCAAGTTATGACTTTCATCTCATGGAGTTCAACCCAGATGAGGTTGGCTGAGTCCATCTTGTTCCAGGTGCCTAGCTATTTCGTGGTCAGCATTTCAAATTAAGCAATTGGGATAGTCTGGGTTGTTGTTGTTGTTTTTCATTTTCCATCTTCAAATTATTTCCGGTGTAACTGACAACGTGACACCGATACTTAGCTGATTATATTTACTAAAATCTGCCTTTCTTCAGCTTCAGATTACGTGTCCTGCACAAGGGAGAATTAAATTACCTTGTGGCTTATTATTGCTGTTGTTACTAGTTCGTTGCACACTCAGCCAGATGTTCGGACTGGATTTGGCATTTTCATGCACCCTCAAGCCCTTTCCAAGGACCTGGGATTGCCAGATGTGAAGGTTTGATGGTGTTAAATGTCTCCTCGCGGGATGTCAGCAGTTCCGCCTTTTTGCAATTGACCGATGGGGGATTTTTGTCAATGCCGACGGTGTTCAATTATTATTATGGTTCGTCGCAGAGTCATCCAGATGTTTACACTGGATTTGGCCTTTTTTGTCCGCCTACCGAGCCCTTCCAAAGGATAAGCAGATGTTTAATAATATGACAGATAATTTTGCAGAATGTCAGCAGTTGCGAGCCATGCTGCCTTTTTGCAATTGACCGATGGGGGATTTTGTCAATGCCTACGGCATTCAAGTGGTTCTGTAGACATTTTGGGGGTTGCACCCGAGCTGCCTATCACTCTTGGAACAATGACTTTCCTTTTCTTTTATTACTGTTCATATTTTGCACATGGACTCTTTTCCGGTCCACCTTCTGAAGACAATCTACGTTCAGCTGCCTCAAATTAAACCAACTGTTTCCTCTCTGGAACCATCATTCAGAACTAACTTACTTCCCGCCACGTAGCTTTTGAACCCATTTGAAGATGGATAACTTGCAGTCAGGTGTTTAGCCAACTTGGATCAGATTGGATTACTTGTTGTGATTTAGAAATAATACCTCTTTGGTGCAAAACAACAACAATTACAAAAAAAAAAAAAAACAATTTAATATCCTTCTTGTGTTCTGCCTTATTTTATCTTATAGCACAAATAGCCCAGCTGGGAATTTCACCCTTGGATGGTTTTTCCAAGCCTCGTTTCCCAGCATCATGTTTGTTAGTTTTTTGGCTATAATTGCACTTTTATCGGTGGGGTGGAATGTGTGTGTTTGTGTGTGTTTGGTTGTTGTTTCCCCCAGATAGGCACATGAAAGGAAATGCTTATTTGGCTGGGGCAAAAAGGAGGACTTATTTATCCCATATTTGGAAAAAATAAATAAAATTAATAAAAATAAAATTCCTGCTGGTGGGATTTTGGAGTGTGACTTTCCTTAATTTGATCCCCCAATTCTAATTAGATGCACATAGTTTGTGTCGGTTTTCTGCTAAAAACTGACTTCACCTCTCTGAGAGATGCATGAAAAGCAACTTTCAAAGTTGGTTTGGCATCTCGCTCAGTTTTTTGGGTTAAAAGCCTGATGTCAGCTTTGGAAGCCATATTGAGATTCGATGCTGCCACAATTGAGCCTAGGAAAGTGGGGGTGTGTGTGAATTCATTTGAGTATATCTAGTTAGATAAAGTAAAATTCTTCTGCTGGTTCAAGGTCATGGGGTGTGTTTCCTAATTAAATGGAGCTTACTTGAGGACCCAAACCCTTTTCCAATAAAACCAACATGAACCAAAGGGAACAGAAACCTTTTAATGAGTCTTACGAATCCCCGGTTAAAAGGCTGCTGCCAACTAATTAACTGTGATAAGCACAAACCTTGCCAAAACTGTGCAAGTCTGCCAAGAATCACAGATAAGAAATACTTCACAACACAAGTCTTCAAATATCAACTTAAGATACTGTAATGTCCACGAGGCTGAGTTTCAAAATGTCTTTGCTTCCTGCAAAGAATGTTCGGTTCACAGCTGCACATCTTGAAGGAGGGGCTGTTACCTTGCAGCCTTACTCCCAAGTGGCTCGTGGTGCTGTAGCTGTTCTTTCCTCCGAACAATCTTGTACGCACGCGCACTTGGCACAGGCTCCTCGGGAACCTCCTCATCGCTGCTGCCAGCCCCCACAATCTCTGAAGGCAGCAGTCCTCTCCCTGATGGTCCCGGCCTCTCATCTGAGTCCTCCCTCTCCTCAACCGTCTGCACCTGCTGCTGGTTAACCACAACAGATGAATGGTGATTGGGCCACCTGATGTGATGACGGCTAAGGGGGGGATGGCTTTGTAGTTTTTACTTATTGTAAGGAAGCCCGAAACTTTCAGATTTGAGATTTCACAGATGTGCTGGTTTACTATCCAAATAAAAGGAATCTTTGAGAGAAGTCTGTTGCAGAGTTATTGGTTGGAGTGGAGGGTTGTTGGAACGCTGACATCTGAAATGTTGAAAAGGGTTTTGGACAATTCGAGCAAACTGTGCCAAAGATTCAAATGGAATATCTGAGTTGGAAGGGACCTTGGAGATCTTCTAGTCCAACCCTCTGCTTGAGCAGGAGATCCTATACAGGTCATCCTCTACTTACAACCACAACTGAGCTTTCGATTTCCACAGCTAAGTGAGGTGTTTGTTGAGTGACTTTTGCCTTGTTTTATGACTGTTCTTGCCATGGTTTGTTAAGTGAATCGCTGCAGTGGTTTAACTTAGCAACGTGGTTATTAAATGAATCTGGCTTCCCCCCCCCCATCGCCTTTGCTAGTCAGGTCTCCACAAGGGATCACATCATCGTCACAAATGTGAGTCAGTAGCCAAGCCTGGGAGTTTTGATCATGTGACTATGGGGATGCTGCAGTAATTGATTACATTATTTTTACTATCCTTGTTCTGACCCAGCTCCCCAAATAGAAGTGTTCTGAAGTGAACTCAAAAGATTCCTTTATTCGGAGCGCCGGCAACCCCCAGCCAAAAATTTTTCTCGCAGGCTAACAAGTCCGTCTGTCCGGAAGGTGAATTGTTGTCTGCCACATCTATTCATCTCTGCTCCCTGCCTTTTATCCCCACAGATAGAGTGGGGCTTCATTAGCAGCAGTCGTTCTTTCGTCCCAAGGACCGGCCCATAGATTTCCACTGCTCTCCTCTCCTCTGCGCATCAGGCACTGTACTCAGCTATTCCTCCTCTTCCTCATCAGCCACCTCCAGACCTGGGGACTGTTGACACTCCATCTGAGGGCTGATGGACAGCCCAGGCTCTTTCTCTCTTCTTCCTCTCTCTCTCTTCTCTCTCTTTCTCTCTTCTGTCTTCTTTCTCCCCTTTCTCGCATCTCTTGCCTCTCTTCTCTCCTCTCCCTCTCCTCTCTTTCTCTCTTCTCTCTCTCCTTTCTCTCTCTCCTCTGCTCTCTCCTCTCTCCTCTCCTCTCTCCTCTCCTTCTCTCTCCTCTCTCCTTTCTCTTCTCTTTCTCCTCTCTCTCTCCTCTCTCCTTTCTCCCTCTTCTCTTTCTCTCTTCTCTCTCCTCTCTCTCTCTTCCTTCCTCTCTCTCTCTTTCTCTCTGTCTCTCTGCTTGATTCCCTCTTCCCCCTTGGAACTCCCAGGTTGTCCTTGTTAAGCCTGGGTTCCCCAACCAGGGTTAGGGAGACAAGCTAAACAGAATGTGCAGCGTTAGTCAGATAGGCACACAGATAAATGAGTGAGCTAAGCTTGTATGTTTATTAACATACAGTAAAAATAACAGATACGCTTGTGCTATCAAGAATATAGCTTATTCCATTATAAGTTCATGGCATAGTCAAAATAACAGTCCAATAGTCATGTATCATTTAGTCAGTCCATTCAGGGATATTCAGTTAGCAAAGTCCATGTAGAATATCCTATGTCAGTTCACTTACAAATTAGTCCTTTGTTCTCTCTCCCGTTCGAGCAATGCAGTCTTGATTCCAAGCAGTAATCAGGGATCATCAAAGCCAGAGAGAGAGAGCAAGCTGTAGTCTTGCTTCTTTTAAAGTGCTTTCACAACCACTCCCTTAATTACTATCCCACAGTTAAAGTTGCAGACACTTTAACATACAAAAATATGATTCATAGTTATTATTTTACCTAAACCAGTTAGGGTAAACAATGTTATCCCTAACAGTCCTGAAGCTGATTCTGACTCCCACACCTCCTCCTCCAACACACCATTGCATTGGCCACAACAATATTGAAATTCGGACTGCTTCTGACACAAGGCTGGGACTTGAACGAGACAACTGCAAATGAATCCTGTGTTATCAAAAAAGAAAGAAAGACAACCAAACCTCCTAAATATGTGATTACGTTCATGAATTATATCCTATATTTTTTTTTTCAAACCATCTTTGTAATTTTTTTTCCCCACTGAATTCGGAGAAGGAAGCTCAACATTTGATCTGACACCTCTAAAGGTCGAGAGAAACGCTTCTTGTTCAGTTTGCAAAATGTGGTTTTCAAAAGTTGGGGATAATGTTTTACATGCCAGAAGTTGATGCCACTTGAGGAGCAGATGGACATTTTGCCTTCAGTGTCAATCGTAAATTGCCGTACGTTCCAAGTGATACATTTCTGAGCGATGACTTCATAGAACACGAAACACTTCGTTGCCATTTTCGCAAATTAACCATTCCAACCCAACATAGATTTAGCAGTCAATGAAAAGGAAAAAAATAATACTGGTTTTAAAATAGTTTGCAAAGTTATTTTGAAGGAACATTCTGCACTTCCTTGAAGAACAGAAGTAATAATAGCTGTCTGAAGAGTTCGTCACAATTCGGATTTGCTAAAGCAAAACAAAATTAATTGACCTGGGATCTTCAGTGTTTTTCAAGTTTGGCAACTTTTAAGATGGGTAGGTTTGAAGTTCCAGAATTCTCCTGACCAGCATGTTGGTTGGAGAAGTCTAGTTGAAATCCACCCATCTTACAGTTGCCAAGTTTACAGATACAGATACAGATACAGATAATCAGAGTTGGCAGGGACAACCCCCCGCCCAAGCGGGAGACCCTACACCATTTCTGACAAATGGCAGTCCAATCTCTTCTTGAAAGTCTCAAGTGATGGCGCTCCCACAACTGTTATCGTCCATTAAATAACAATCCCCGTTTCATCTTCCATTTTAATTACATATATTTTCCTGTTTTCTACATAATTTCTTATTTCTAAAATATTTATATAATCCCTTATCACCATGCAGAATCCTCTATTTTAGTTGTAATTTCAGCCATTATCTCTGTGTCTTATCAATCAAACTATTCCCTTTAATTCTTCTACGTTTTCCATATTTCTTTATTTCCGGATTCTATTTTTTGTAACTTCCTTTCCCCTTTATTTTCCCCCTCTTTTTCTCACTCCAATTTTTGTCCCCCTTACTCTTTCAAAACTTTTGAATGCTTGTTAACTATCTTATAGTAGGTAGATTAATATAGATTAATATAGAATTAATCTATAGGTAGATTAATTAAGAATCCACCTGCCTCCCATTATAAAGGAACAGTGAAAGTAAGCATAGATGAATAATATTCACCTTTTTTTGCTCCTTGGAATGGCTTTACTTCAAGAATATATTGCACTAGCTCTCAATACCCATCCTTCACTACAAAACTATATGATCAGGCTTAGATTTTGGGAGAGGAAAATAAAGGGAAAAAAATTCTGCCTCTGCCTACCAGCATCCATCGGTATTCATCTGGTTAGCGTCCTGTCAGTGTGTGAGAGAGTGGAGGGCTGTTTGGAAATTGAAAGAGTATTTGTTGTGTGAGCAAGAAGGAGACAGCAAGGAGCCTGGGCATGGGTTAGCTCAACTGTTCTGTACTAAAGCTGCTTGGTGCTCTGAAACTGAAACTCCTCTGCTTGTGTTTTGCATTTGGAAGAGATTTCTTTCCAGGTGGGGAGGGGGAGTAGAACTCCTTTGCATCAGAGCATGTTAATAATAATAATAATAATAATAATAATAATAATAATAATAATAATAATAATAATAGTAATAATAATAATAACAACAACAACAACAACAACAACAACAACAACAACAACAATAATATAGGAAATACTCTAAATGCTCTGATGGTCATTTGGAAAAATCCTTTTAGTGAGCACCTAGAAACCAAGAGGAAACTATGTGCCAAATTTCAAGTTTGTAGGCTTTATAGTTCTAGAGATTTTGTGATGATGTGTGAGGGGCATTTTACTTTTATAGAGAGAGATTATTCATAGAGTTTCTTATTTATGATACAATGAATGCATTTGGTCCTGAGAATCATACCGAGTTGTACATTTGAAATGGCAAGAAAATACAGTATCTTTGATTATCCTTTCTCCCAGTTTATAGAGAAGCCTGCCTTTGAGACACAAGAACAGCCCCAAGGTATCTCAAATAAATTCATAAGCATTTCTAATACTTTTTTCCTTGATTACATTTGAAGGCAAGAAAAAGCCATGATATGCATTTCATATAGAAAGAAAACATGATTGCTGCAATGGTTGCTCAAAAGACAACTTTCCATTGTAGTAAATGAAAGCAAGTTTTCTCCAGTGTACTTCTGAAAACGTCAACTTAAAAGATTGAATTCATTTGAATACAATTTTGCATTCTTTACTGCTAGTAAGATTATGTAATTGACTTTTCTCTACAGAAAAAAATCAACAAACCTTGCATTTTAGAAGTTTAAGAAAAAAAGATATGTATCTAAAACTATTCTTTTTTTTCTTTACAAATATAGAGTTAGTTTTTAAGTTTGGAGGGAGAAAAGTGGTTATTAAAAGAGATTTGCTTGATTTTATGACCTTTTTTGCCATGGTTGTTACATTGAATAACTGCAAATGGTTGTAAGACAAGGAATATCTGTGAAAGGATGCACAGCAGAGGTGAAAAAGTGACAAGCTCACTTCTGAACTTAGAACTTCTTTTGTCATATTTTAATCTTGAGCGAATCAAAACTTAACTTTGATCAAATAAACCAATTTTGAATTCCTTCCTTTTAGCTGATCTTGATCTTTAATCCTTTCAAATTAACTCCCTGTAATCCCTTAATTCCAAATAATGTTCTAGAACTTTCTTTCTTTCTTTTCTTTTTTTCTTTTCTTTGTCCCTTCTTACAAAATTCTTCAAAGCTTTAATAAGCCTCTTTCATAAATCCAATATAGGAAAGAGATGTCGTTTTTCCAGTTTGCATTCTGCCTATCCCTCAGATTATTAAGACACCAGACGTTTCATTTGTATGTTTAATGTAGCATCTTTTTTCCATAACATTTTCAGATCAGTCTTACTTTTGCCCAGTAAAATCTGTTCCTTCTTCTAAATGTCTTTTAAAATCAAGTTGTTCTACAATGGCAGACATTCTTAAAACTAATTCTGCATCCGTTGTTCGCAAACATCCTTCATTATGTCTGAGATAAAAGTATTTGCTATGCTCTGCATGAGTAAGTCAAATTTAAGGGTTCTCTAATGATGGGTAGTCCTTGAATTATGATCATGGTTGAGCTCAACATTTCTGTTGCTGAGTTGAGACATTTGTTAAATGAGTTTGGCCTCATTTTATGGCATTTCTTGCCACTATTGTTAAGTGAATCACTGCCAGTAATTTTAAGAATTGAAAACAACAAATTTTCTAACAATTAATTTCAAAATCTTATTTCAAATCCATTTGGTCTCTTTATACCTTTCCAAAAATCTGTCATCCTTTTTCGGTTTACTCAAAAAAAAAAAAAAAGTTTTTAAATCTTTAAACTTGTATTTAAAACTCCCTTCGCTAAATGGCTACTTGAAGAATACTCACTGGGCACAATCAAACATGCGACGTTAAAAGGTTCCTAATATTCAAAAAGCTGTTCACCAGCATTTGCAAGCGTGATTAGAAAAAGGGAATATGCAAACCCAGCATCATTTGGAAAGTGTCAATCATATTTTAAGGAAGATGGGTAGTCTTCTGAAGCATTAAATCTGCTGGAGACAATTGACTTGTGGTCTCTTCTGAGGAGCAACTGCCAGGAGTACTTTTGGGCGATCTCAAGGCCTTTCCTTGTCCACTTCTTCATTCCTCTGGAATTATTGACTCTGCTTCATTTCTTTCCTCATCGTGTCACTTCCTTCAATTTCATCCAGGTAAATATTTATAATTGACATTTGAAGGATTTTTTTTTTTTAATTGTATTTTTCTGGCCAAGCCAGTCAGCTCATCCAGTAATCATATTAAGCGAGCGTCAGAAATTTTGCTGCCAAACCTGCCTGGCTTCCTTCCCAGCATAATAGGAGTTGAGCCAGTAGCTACAATCTTCTGATTCTTTATTCTGTTCTCCCTGGGAACTAACATCAATTTTCCATGCTCTGAAATAAAGTGTTTGACAGGTAGGAATGTAACATACAATCCTGCGTTTATTACGGTGCCTGAAAAAGGAGGGGTGGCGGTTTCAGGATCGTAGAACAGAGGGAAAAAGTGATGTCAAGATTGCAGAATGGGGAAAAGTGATTTCAGAATTGGGAAAAAATGTGATTTCAGGTTGCAAATGAGGGGCTGCAAATATCTACGGACCCCTCACATCCTGGACATAAACTGTTTAAACTCCTTCCTCAAAATGACATTATACAGAGCCCTGCATACCAGAACAACTAGACTCAAGGGGAGTTTTTTTCCCCAACGCCGTCACTCTGCTAAACAACTCATTCCCACAACACTGTCAAGCTATTTACTAAGTCTGCATTACTAATATTCTTCTCATGTTTCCTATTACCTATTTCCTTATCTACTGATGATTATAACTTTGTTCTATACTTTCTCTTCTCTTATTTCTATTGTATTGTATTGTATTGTATTGTATTGTATTGTATTGTATTGTATCGTATCGTATCGTATCGTATCGTATCATATTGTATCATATTCTATTCTATTCTATTCTATTCTTCCTCTTCTCTTCTTTTTTCTTTTTTTTTTCTTTTTTACAAATTTTATTCAATACATTATTTTAAAACATTGAACATGGTGAAATCATTTTTGACATATCTTTTTGTCTTGCATCTTATAATATATAATATATAGCTTATATACATTTATACACATTGAATCTTTATACATCTAATTTTCTTTAATTACATCATCTGCCGTTCTCAGTTTTAGTTTAATCACATGATCTCGGATATCCCCTTTACAAATCCTATTTCTCTTTTTAATTTTGAGTCCTCACTTTCCGTTCCCACCGATAATAAAATTTATTCCAAATTATATAATATTCTGACTCATCCTTATATTTCATTTCTACTCTCTTCTTATTTCTCTTCTGAATTCTATTCTATTCTCTCTCTTCTTTCTATTCTGTTCTCTATTCTATTCTATTTTCTCATTCTTTTCTTTCTCTTCTCTTCTATTCTGAACCCTATTCTATTTTTTCTCTTCTCTTCTGAATCCTATTGTATTCTATTCCCTTCTATTCTTTCTCTTCTCATTTATCTTTTCCTTTATTCTTTCGCTTCTCTTCTTATTTATCTCTTCTTTCTCTCCTCTTTTTATTTCTCTTCTCTTCTATTCTGAATCCTATTCTATTCTTTCTCT
Source organism: Laticauda colubrina (assembly GCA_015471245.1). NCBI lineage: Eukaryota > Metazoa > Chordata > Lepidosauria > Squamata > Elapidae > Laticauda > Laticauda colubrina. The sequence goes on from BLBF01000081.1 coordinate 8,478,083, forward strand.
TCTCTTTTTATTCCGATTCTCTTCTTTCTCTTCTTTTTTCTCTTCTCTTCTCTTATTTCTCTTCTCTTCTGAATTCTCTTCTATACTTTCTCTTCTCTTTTTATTTCTCTTCTATTCTTTTGTATTGTATTCTACTCTATTATGTTCTTCTTCCTTCTATTCTGTCGATAGTTGCTCAGTAATTTATTTATTTGGTGCTGAACTCCACCTCCAAGGTCACTGTGACGCATAAGCTGAACATCTGGCAGATTAAATCGGTCGTGTTTGCTCCAACCTTATAGCAGAAGAATCAGTGGAGATTGCAGGGGGAGGGGGCTGCGTCTCGCAAGGGGGCCGGATTGAGGAATTTGGGCTGTAAAAACCCTGCGTGAGTGAATAAATTAACACCTTTACAAATGATGCTGAGAACTAAAAATGCAACCTGTCCCACACCTCTTGCAGGTAAATCTCTCTGGAGTTTGGAGGCTGATGCTTCAGGGCAACTATGCAGACACGGGGTGCTTTTGGGGTGCTGTTCCTCATCTTCCAAGGGATGGTCGAGGCCAGAGGTCAGTGGGGGAGCCTTTGGGAAGTCTTTGGTGGGTGGAGCTGGAAGGAAAAGTGGGTGAGGCTCCATCCTACTGGTGGGAGGGGTCTAAAATTCACCTATTTCCTCCCCTCTCCCCATTTCCATTTTTGGCCGCTCTCTAGCTAGCCAGCCCTGTAGCTCTAAAGTCGTTGGCGCGAATGCCATGGTGTGCGTTTGCAACTCAACCTACTGCGACACGGTGGATCCGGTCTCCCTCCCTGACGTCGGCTACTATGTCAAGTACACAACCAGTCGGGATGGCCAACGCTTGGAGAGGAGTGAAGGGCAAACAGACGCCAGCTCAGGAGCTTCAAGTAAACCCAGGGGGAGGGGGTTGGACTAGATGACCTACCAGGGTCCCTTCCCACTATTTTTTTTTTAAAAAATCTATCAATTCTTGTATCTCAGGTGAAATTTTCTACACCTACAATCCTTCCGTTCAGCACCAGTACATCAAAGGTTTCGGCGGATCGCTCACTGACTCTGCGGCCATCAACATCCTGAAGTTGTCTTATGCAGCCCAAAACCAACTTCTCCGCTCTTACTTCTCGGAAGAAGGTGAGAAAATTGGGAATGACCGCTTATGAAAGCTAGCAGCTCAAGGAAAGCTAGCATCCTGGGGCTCTATCTTTCTCAAAGCAAGGATTAAAATCCGGCAGGGTTAGGCTGCATTTAAAGCCAGAATGGTGGTCTTTGTGGGCATACCATCTGAACAATCCAGAAAGTATTCTGGTTTTTTATTCTTTCAAACAAAGCCCTGTTTCACTGACTTTATGCACCAACTTTTAATGAGGCAAAAAACAAGGTAGGTTCTCCTTTGTAATTTTTAACTGACTCGATTTATCCATGGAATGCTCAAGAATGAAAAGCTTCTTCCATTGCTTAACTCAATATAAATTTGTGAACTGTTATTAGAACTACAAATATGATTATTGGTATATTATTTATAGTGAAAGGAGTGACATTTAGAATATGGAGATTGACATAAGAATAACAACCTGAAATATCGAATAATCAAAGAATGAAAGATGATATTTTAACAAAATATGCGTATTAATATCAAATTCTGTAAGATTGTCAAGTGTATTAAACATGAAGAATATTTGTTTTAAAACGTAAGGCACTCTGCCAAATACAATGATATGTTTGTAAAAAAATAAGAAAATATAAAAAAATCACTTGGGGGGGAAAAATGGAAACCTTCATCTTTATGAGTTGGTATGGATGGCATTATCAATTTGTGTGTGTGTATGTCTGATTGTGAAAAATTAGGCTCCTGGAAGACCTCTGTCTCTCCGCTTCTGCAGGAAGTGAGTACAATTTGCTGCGTTGGCCCATTGGTTGCTCCGACTTTTCCACACGGCCCTACAGTTACGACGACCATTGCGTGGATGACTTCGAACTCAAGTGTTTCGAGCTGGCCCCCGAAGACACCAAAGTTAGGGTGAGTTCGGCTGGATGCTCAGCGCCATAGTTGCCTCGAAGGCTGGTTTCCACTGTGAGAAAGCGCATTCTCTCTACACAACAAATAGAGTTGTGGGAAACTTGGTGCTTTCTGAGATTGGTGGTTTCCTTGTCGACGTTTCATGACCCAACTAGGTGATATCATCAGTGTTAGAAGGGAGAGGGGTTCTGGGAGTAAATGAGAAGAGGAGGAGGAAGAGAAGGAGGAGGAGGAAGAAGATTGTGTAGAATCCTGGTGGGTTTTGAGTTTGGTTGTTTCCTTGCAGATGTTTCATTACTCAACTAGGTAATATGACTGTAACTTTGTCGCTTGGATCCTTACAATTTATACTGACTGTTTCCTAATATGATTTGATTGCTTATTGTACTCAATGACTATCATTAAGTGTTGCACCTGATGATTCTTGATGAATGTCTCTTTTCTTTTATGTACACTGAGAGTATTTGCACCAAGACAAATTCCTTGTTTGTCCAACCACACTTGGCCAATAAAGAATTCTACTCTACTCTACTCTATTCTAATATAAAAAGTGTTGGAAGGGAGTTGGGTTCAGGGAGTAAATGAGAACAGGAGGAGGAAGAGAAGGAGGACGAGGAGGAGGAGGAGGAGAAGGAGGAGGAAGAGGTTTCTTGCCTAACAACCATGGTGAAAAATGTTGATCAGTTGGGTCAGTAACCATTTTATGACTGCTACAATTTAACAACCGTAATGGGCAGGCTCCATGGTGGTCATAACATGAGGACTATCTACAGAGCTCTGGGATCAACATGGTCGAAGTCAAAAAACCCACAAGGAGATGGTGTGAATGTTCTTGTGGAGCGTTGATCAGGCCATTCCCCAGAGACAGCTGGTGTCTCTCTCCGCAGATCCCCTTGCTCCATCGTATCATGGCCCTCACCAAGAGACCCCTCTCCCTGGTTGGCAGCCCCTGGACCAGTCCTGGCTGGCTAAGGGTCAACAACAGGGTTTACGGAAAATCCAGTCTAAAGGGCAATCCGGGTGACCGCTACCACAAGGCCTGGGCTCGCTATTTTATCAGGTAATAACGCTTTTTTCAATCTCATGGTGCCTAGGAGTTTCTTCTAAAACTCTGAATTTAGCAGGCTCCTCCCCTAACTACGCTCCATCCACTTTGTGGCTCCACCCCTTCTCAAACTCCACCTCAAATCATGACCTGACCCCTCCCACAGACGTTCTTGAAAATCCCTGTAGATGAAGGGATTAAGAAATCAGTGGGACTATATGCATGGAGAACTTTAATCCCTTCTCTGTCTGCTCACCCTGCTCTGGGGATATTTTCAAGCTAATCCCTTGACATTTTCACCAATTTATTTATTACAATCCTTTCTCCCATCCTCAATCTTGGCAATTTTAAGAAGGGCCAACCTCAACTCGTACGAGTCCTTAGCCAATGTCTGGCTAGGGGATTCTGGGTGATGTAGTCCAGTCTTTTTTTTTTTTTTTTATCATACTTCACCACTTTAAGACTGGGCGGACTTCAACTCCCAGAATTCCCCCAGTCAGACCTTGGCTGGGGGATTCTGGGAGATGTAGTAGTCCAGCCATTTCTCCCATCCTTGTCCATCCGTCTCTGTATGCCAAAATGGAGCCTATATCTGGGATCTCTAACTGAAAAGGTGATGGATGGTCTCCAATCTCTTCTTAAAAACTCCCAGCATTCACAGCTTCTGGAAGCAAGTTGTTCCGCCAATTGATTGTTTTAACTGTCAGGAATATAGCCAAACACAAGGGGAATGACATATTTTGTTTTCCAGGCAAAGATGCAGCATGCTAAAACTAATATTATTGCAAACTTCTCTGTCTTGCATTGAAGGTTCCTTGATGAGTACGCCCAAAACAATATTACTTTCTGGGCCCTCAGCTCTCAGAACGAACCCATCACTGCTCTTTTTGTAAGTCGGAAAGACTTCCCTTGCAATTATTTCTCGCCGCAACATCAGCGCGACTTTATCATTCAAGATTTGGGGCCCGCCCTGGTCGCCGGCGGTTACACCGACATCCACCTGATGATCCTTGATGACGGGAGGTGTCACTTGCCGAACTGGGCTGACCAGGTGGGTTTCCAACTGTTGGACATACCTATGCTTCTGTTCTGACCTAGGCTTCCCAAAATCACGAAGAAGACTGCTCATCCGGACAAAACCCCTTTTATTTAGGCTAATGTGAATTACTCTCAGCCACATCCAGCAAGGTCCCAGCAAACAGTCTTTCAAGAATGATTTACAACCACAGACCTTATCAAGGTTGGAGAGCTGCCAGGCCAATAGCTTCCAAATGCAATGGCTGTATAAGAAAATACTCGGCACGAACAAATCTAAATACTAACTAAACGAATTAATTGTCTCCTGGAAACACCACTCCCCTTTTGCTCCTCTTTTATTCCCTATGGGAGGGACCATTCACTGTCCACCTGTGGCTTTACTCCTGAGTCAATCTTTGTTCCTCAACTGTTCCCTTCTCCTGGTAGCTCTGTGCATGCGCACACTGGGAACAGGCCCCAGCTGTTCTTCTGCCTCACTGATGTCCAACTCCGAAGGCAACTGACCAGTGTCAGATGGCCCTGGGCCCATCTCTGCCTCCAATGCAGAGCCCTTGTCAGAACCTTCCCCCAGACTCCAGGACTCCACGTTCCTCCCCAACTTCCTCACTGTCATGGGGGGAATCCACAGCTTACAGCTATGTGTTTAGAGACTGTTCAGCAACACTGAAAAAGGGTGATTTAGGACCGTTACTTGCCTTTAACTACCATTGCTGTGTCCCCATGCTCACATGATCAAAATTCAGAAGCTGGGTTGCCCATTTGGATCACGTGACCGCGGAAAAGCCGCGACGGCCATCAGTGCGAACAAAGAATATCAGTCGAATTATTTTTGTGACTTTGAACCGTCACTAAATGGGCTGTTGTTGTCAGCTTTGGAAACCTTATTGAGACCAGATGCTCCCACGCTGCCACATTTTGAGCCTGGGAAAGTGGGAGGAGAAAATTTCTTGGAGTATCTAGTTAGACATAATAACATTCTTTTTCTGATTCAAGGTCAAGTCGTGTTGCGCATAAGTGAGAGGACGGCCTGTATTTAAGCTCTACTTCTTTCCCTCCATCCCCTGACAGGTGATTGGCAATAGTACCGCGGCGGGTTACGTATCCGGCATTGGCATCCATTGGTACTTCGATTCGGTCACCCCAGCTGGACTTACTCTAGATGTCACCCATCACCTGTACCCCGATTTCTTCCTGCTCTACACAGAAGCTTGCAATGGTTTTTTGGACTGGGACTTGAAGGTTGCTCTGGGAAGCTGGGAGAGAGGCACCTATTACAGCAGAAATATTCTGATGGTAAGGGTACCCCCAAAATTGATCTCTTTGATGGTAGAAATTAGGCAGGAATGGGTGTCAAAAGGTCCTTGCAGTTTCTCGCTCTTCAAAGGACATTGAATAGTCTTCGGGAAGCTGAACCAGTAAACCAAAACTCTGGCTTAAATTGGGGTGGGCTTGAGGATAACAGAATAACAAGAGTTGGAAGGAAGTTGGCAGTTTTCTAATCCACCACCCCCCTGCTCAGGAAGGAAGGAAGGAAATGGAAGAATGAGAGAAGGAAACACAAAGGAAAGGAGAAAGAAGAAGAAAGGCAGGAAGGAAGGAAAGGAAACGATAGCAGAATAAGAGTGTTGAAAGGAAACTTGGAGGTCTTCTTGTCCAACCCCTGCTCAAGAAGGAAGGAAGGATAGCAGAATAAATGGGTTGAAACTTTAGAGGACATCTAATCCAGGCCTTGCTCAAGTAGGAAACCTTATTCTGTGGCAGACAAATGGTTATCCAATCACTTCTTGAAAACCCCCAGCAATGGAGAAGAAAGGGAGGAAGGAAGGAAGGAAGGAAGGAGAGTAGATAAATAGATGGATCGAAGGAAAGGAAGGAAGGATACATAGCAGAATAACAGAGTTGGAAGGGACCTTGGAGGTCTTCTAGCCCAACCCTTGCTCAAGCAGGAAATCCTAGACCATTTTAGACAGTCCAAATCTCTTCTTTAACACCTCCAGTGTTGGAGCACCTTTCTGCTGGCAAGTTTTGATCTTTAGTGAACCTAGTTCTAGTTTTCCGTGACTTGAAGACAGACCCTAGTCTGTAGCTTGATTCTTTTGGATTTTCCTCAACCCAGAAATGTCCCCCTTTTTTCCCCCAGCATGCAAAGGGAAAGGGGGCTGGGCTGTAGTGCAGCCGGTAAAGCTACTGATCCTTTTGGTCTCTGCAGAATCTCAACCACTTTGTCACTGGGTGGATTGACTGGAACTTGGCCCTGGACATGAAAGGGGGGCCCAACTGGGTGGACAACCCCGTGGATAGCCCCATCATCGTGAACCCCCTCAAAGATGAATTCTACAAACAGCCCATGTTCTATCACCTGGCACATTTCAGGTAAAACTCAGCCGAGACGGTTTTGCAAGGTGTGCAGGAAGTGGCAATTGAGAGAAAACAACAACAACAATACAGATGTTAGAGAAGGGGCTTGTCCTGTGGCAGGGAATTCTGAAGGCTGCCGAGGAAAGGAATGGAGGGAAGGAGGAAGTTTTACATTTAATGGTTTGTGAATTAGATTAAGGTACAGGAATTGACCTCGGTCCAGTGGTATCGGCTAACATCTTCTCTCTTCCGGCCAGCAAATTCATCCCGGAAGGCTCCGTGCGAGTTGCTCTCACTTCCAACTGCTTGTTTGACAGCTGTACATTGCAGATTTCAGCTTTCCTGAGACCCGATGGCACTGCGGTGGTTGTGGTGTTGAATGAGTAAGTGGAGAGGGTCTGGAGGACCCCAAATTGTCAATATAGTGGGCTGGTGTGAAGTTTGGGAGATGAAAAAAGAGAAGCTTCCTAGGGAGTAATTAGATAAGAGGCCAAGTAGCCTGTAGCTGCATAATGGGCAGAGAAAGAAATTCGGAAGAAACCAAGTGTTGTGGTCCACCAGCAACTTGTGGAGATGGCAGCAGAATCAGACAGTGGGGAGGAACATGGGCCAGTCCTGGAGTCCGGGCAGGACTTGGATGTTGGTCCTGTGTCCAACTCAGAGATGGGGCCAGGGCCATCTGGGAGTTATGTGCCCACTCTGGAGCCTCCAGAATCTGACAGCAGCGAGGCAGAGGAATAGGGGGAGCCTGTTCCCAGTGTGTACATGCACAAAGCTGCCAGAAGGCAAGAATAGTTAAGAAAAAAGGGGCGACTGGAGAATAAGGCTTGGAGGTGAGTGGTCCCTCCCATGAGACATAAAAGAGGAGCAAAGGGACAGGAGTCTTTGCAGGAAGCAACTTTGTTCATTCTGGTCTGCTTGAAACCTGAAGCTGAGCGTTGAATTTGTGCTCCGGTTGGCCTTGCATAACTAATTGGAAATTTAGTTGTTGGCAGCATTTCAAGGAAGATAAAGGTGTGTGCTTATCAGATTTATCCTGAAGGATTTTGGCAGACTTCCATGGGACTATTTATAACTGGTTGAGACTCATTACGGGCTGTGAATGATGATAATTTACAGCCATTGAACTAAAATAAAAGGGTTTTGGATTTAATGTGTGTTTGTTGATGCCTTGGACAAGCACCTAGTTTCTTAGTCTGTAAAACAAATAGTGAGAGATTTATATTTCCAGACTTGCAAAATTGTTGTCAACCTTCCAGATAGTAAACAGAACCAGACAAGTTAATCCTACTTTATTGTAAAGGCTACATTAACAGAATCTTCCAAGTCTAAAAGTAGAAATGTCTCACATCTCTCTTAACCAAACTCTCTCCTTTTTTCAGCCGGTTTTTCGATATTTCTTTCACTATCTCGGATGATCAGGTGGGTTACATTAAGGATTGCGCGAGAGCTTATTCCATCCAAACCTACCTGTGGAGGAGGCACCTTTGAGGTCCTGAGGCGGGGAAGGTAACTCGCGACTCACTCAGGAAGAGCAGGCTCTGCAGAGAAGAGACCTTGTGTCACAGCCCACAACTCACACATTGGAGAAGCCGCTCCAGCTAAACCAGCGGAATGTCAGCCTCAGGAGACATCAAACTTGGTTGATACAACACAGGCACAATCACAACACCTGGAGCAGTCTAATGATGATGCTCAGTCTCCAATCCCTTGGACATGGACCATAGAGCTGAGAGCAGAGCAACGATGCTCAGTGAGGCTCCTTGCCAAACAAGGGGGTAGCTATCTTAATTAAAGACAGCTGGCCACAGCCTGATTTAAGAGGGCATCTCTGAATCATATTCCTCTTCCGGTCTCCTGTTCTAGTGTGTCATTTCTGTGTTTCTGCTTGTGATTCCTGAAACCCTGATCGTTGGACTGTCTGACAAATCTGACTTGGCTCTCCGAACTTTGGACTGGATTTTGACTATTCTTCTGCACGCGCCTCTTGAGAACAAAAGTGACTCTGGAAAACCTTAATTCGTTGGTTGATATTTCCACCCTTGTCTGCTGTTATCTGCTCAAAAATGAGTAAATGGCTTTCCTGACCTAGTAACTCGGTGTGCGTATTTGTGCGTGTGTGAGTTTGAGACCTGAAACAGGACAACTTGGATGAATCAATCGAAACAGAGCAGGAAGTTACCCTGGAGGTCATTTTGTCCAACCCCTTGCTCAAGCAAGAGATTTTCTCCCATTTCTAACAAATGGCTGTCCAATCTCTTCTTTAAAACTGCCAGTGATGGAGCACAGATAACTTCTGGAGGGAAGTTGTTCCACTGAGTAATTGTTCTCACTCTTAGGAAGTTTCTCATTATTTCTGGGTTGGATCTCTCCATCTTTCCACCCGTTGCTTTTTGTCCTGCATTCTGGTGCTTTGGAAAATATGTTGACCCTCCTCTTTTTTGTGGCAGCCCCTCAAATACTGTAATACTGTTATCATGTCCCCTCCTAGTCCTTCTTTTCTCTAGACTGGCCATGCCCAATTCCTGCAACTGTTCTCCAGGCCTTCAACCTTCTTAGTTGCTCTTCTCTGCACTTCTCCCAAAGACTCAACATCTTTACTGTAATCTAATGAGGAAAACTGGATGCAGCATTCCAGGTGTGGCCTCACTTAGGCTTTATAAAGCGGTACTAAAACTTCATTTTGAAGTTTTTGATTCTGTGCCTCTCTTTATAAAATCAAGGTTTGTATTTAGCACTTTTTGGGCGCTGTTGCACCCAGCTGGCTTGTGTTTAAGGGATCATCCAACTAGGACCCCTGGACTAGAGCTGGAAACAACTAGCCTGTATGTGCGAGGGGAGCCTTTACTTTAAAGGTAATTCAGGACTAATTTGAAGGCAGGAAAAGAGAAACAAAAATTGCTATATTCTTTGGCCTGCAGGTGGTGCTTGCATTTCAAATGGTGCTAGTCCACATGTACAAAATGTCCATAGAATTTAACAACCTCATCCTTAACTCCCACCCGTTGGCTGGGTTATAGCCTTTGATCCTTGATGAAATTGTTCCGCTACAAATACACTCGAGTCTTGCTGCATTTTGATCATTAACATATCATAATGTGTTATGATAATTCTTCTCCTTCATCATAATATAAACAGGGGTTTTCTGCCAACATCTTAGATTAGATTTTAAACCACTCAGCTGTGAGATTGGATTATTGTGATTGTTATTTCAAAACGCTCAGCATTTCAGCACAGGCTGGCCTAATTAATGAGCTCCTGGGCGATTGAATGAATGAATGGACAATTAATCCCAGAGTTCTCAGGATTTCTAGGAACAGTGCTGTATTCTGAATAAAGTCACAGCCCCGTCCCTTCGAACAGAGCTGGCTGAAGGATTCTGGGAGTTGAAGTCCACAAGTCTTAAAAGTTGCTAACTTTGGAGACCTCTGCCTTAGAAGACTCCCAGAATTCTTAGCAGCTTGGCAACTTGTCAGCGTGCTAGCTGGGGGATTCTGGGAGTTGAAGTCCACAAATCCTAAAAATTGCCAATTTGGAAAAACACTGTTCTGGAAACCCTTTCCATTAATATAATATATATTATATGAATATAATATAAAAAAAAAATGGTGGCAAGTCAAGGACTAACTTGACCAGCTGAAGGGAAGTAAAATGAAGAGAATACAAATTTGGAGGGTGCCATTCAGAAATTAAAGGGATAATATATACATGCAAACAAATTTAACATTTAGCTTTTTATTTCTAAATCAAAGACACACACACACACACAGACACACACACATTTGAGAAAATTCCCTCCGCCGCCCTTCGTCTCCCCTTCTGTCTCATTCCCCCATCCAGAGGGACTGGTAACTTACTTTTTTTGTTAACGGGAACGTTGGCCGGAGCAGCCCAGGTTTTGCATCCCTTCCTTCCCACAGATCTTATCTATTTTGAATTGCAAAACCATTTCCAAACGGTTGGGAATTGCTTTGCATAAAACTTGAAGCTGAATATCAGCATCTCTCTCTTTCTGCTTCTGTCTGTCTCTGTCTCTTTCTTTGTCTTTCTCTCTCTCTCTCTGCGTGTCTCTCTCGGTCTCTCCTTCTCTCTGTCTCTGTCCCTTTCTTTGTCTTTCTCTCTCTCTCTCTCTCTCTCTGTCTCTCTCTCCGTCTCTCTCTTTGTCTTTCTCTCTCTCTCTCTCTCTCTCCTTCTCTCTCTCTCTCTCTCTTTCTTTGTCTTTCTCTCTCTGTGTGTCTCTCTCTCTGTCTCTGGACCGTCTGGATGGCTTTTCTGGTTCTCCACCTTGGGTGTGACTTTCGCCAGCCTCCAACGCTTGCAAAATCCACCCGCTGATTCCCAGAGAAATCAGGCATTCAACCCCGAAGGGAAAAAAAAAAAAAAACGAGAGGGGAGATTTTCCTGCCAAACCAGCTCGCCCTGATCTTACGGCAGATGCTGGCTGCGGTGTGAAGAGAGAAGCACAAGAGATCAGCTTCCTGGGCAGAAAGGATCACTTTCTCGGAGCTGGGGTGAGAGAGGTGAGTGTGCCAGAGAAAGGATGTCTGTGCATGGAAATCTCCCTCTCCCCAATTTCCTCCCCCTCCCCCCCCCGTACTGTTAAGCTAGCATCTGCAGAACCTCCATATTCAGGAGCAATCTACCTCTGCGTTGACAAGAAAGGGAAGTTTTCTTGCCCTGCTTTGGGGTTCTCCACAGATGTCTTAAGAACGGATTGGCGTCGCAGAGGGCTTCCTTTAATTTGGGGTTCTGGGGGTACACTCTCCCACCCCACTCCCAATATAAGCCATTTGCTGCAGGAAGCTGTTAACATCAGACCTGAACTCGGGTTTAATTATTCCAATTAATCAGGCAATATTCTGACGAGCAATTAATAGTCTAAATTAAACTCTTTAGAACGTTGCTTGCTTAACTGGAGAAATTTAACCCGGAGCTTCTGGGCTTTTATTTGATCTGGTTCCTCCACTTTTTTCTTCTTTTTTCTAATCCATGAGGACTAGAATCTTGGAATCTCAAGGGACTACAGGAGAGCACCGGCTGAACACGTCAGGTTTGGTGCTTTAAGGAGCGCTGGGGAAATGGTCCACCTTGCTGGGAGAATCTAGAGGGAATCAAATGATCCTTCTTTGGCTCAGATTCCTGAGGACTAGCATCTTATTTCATCTTTAGGGGAAAGCTAACGTCCCAAGAGGGTGTAAAAGATTCCAGATTGGATTTCTTTATTCTTTCTTTCCCAGGGAGAGCTGAAAGCCCTTGCTGAATCTGAATAAATAAAAGGAGATTAAAGCGCTGAATTGGCTGCCCGAGTGCTTTTTTCTTTCTTTCTGGAATTCAATATCACTCAAAGATGGCTAGCATCTTGAATTTCTTCTCCAAAGCACTATCGGACGGACTATCCCTATGGATATAAGACCTGTGAAAAGATGCCATGGGGTTTCACTTTGATTCCTTTCCACGTTAGCATTAAATTTTATTTTTTCATTGGTGGGTTGGGTTTTTGTTTTTGTTTTAATTTGGGGAAATCCAAGTTGAAAGCCCCGAGAATGTGCTTCAGGAAGGGCGTTTCAGAAGGGCGGCCATGCAAATACCCCCCCCCCCCCGTAATGAAAAATGAAATATAGAATCATGGAATAACAGAGTTGAAAGGGATCTTGGAGGCCATCTAGTCCAACACCCTGCTCGAGCAGGAGAAAATATAAATTAATGTGTCATCTTTCCATTTTGTTTTGCTTTTTATCGCACCAAGAAGTCCTGGGATTCTCAGCCATGTCTTGTGGGGCCCTTCAAATCTTCTTTGTCTCTTTGTGGCTTCTCCAGTTGAGTTGCTCCCCAACAGGTAAGTGTGTAAAATCAAGTGTCAGCAAGTGTTGGCAAGTCCCGAGCTATGCCTGGCTTTGCACAATTCGTTCCCTTGCCAAATGTGCCCTCAAGCCGGGATTAAAAATGTGAAAGGGTTGTGAAAAGCCTATCTTGCAAATGACGGAGATGAAGTAATCCAGAATAGAGCCTCCACATTTAGAGGCAATCTAGCTGTCTTTTAGAGAACTTCCCAGAGTTCCCAGGCTAACGTTCCTGCAGGGAAAATGTCATAAATTAGCACTGTCTAGTTCTAGAGGTGAAGATTTAGGAGCCAGGAGGCGGTGGGTTCAAGTCCTGTCTTAGGCATGGAAGCTGGTTGGGTGATTTGGGGCCAATCGCTAGGAGGTTCTGAGTTCTAGTCCCGACTTAAGGAGAAAAATTGGCCGGGTGACTTTGGGCCAATTACCAAGAGACTGGGAGTTCTAGTTCTGCTTGACATCTTGAGAATGAAACAGAAAAACAGAAGCCTAAGAAAATGTCTAAGAACAATTAGATTGGTTTCCTTCACCTTTAACAAGCCAATTTATTTCTTTCCTTCCATCTTTCTTTCTTTCTTTCTTTCTTTCTTTCTTTCTTTCTTTCTTTCTTTCTTTCTTTCTTTCTTTCTTTCTCTTTCCTTCCTTCTTTCTCTTTCCTTCTATCTTTCTTTTCTTTCTTTCTTTCCTTCCTTTTTCCTTCCTTTTCTTTCCTCCCTTCCTTCCTTTTTCCTTCCTTTCTTTCCTTCCTTTTTCCTTCCTTCTTTTTCTTTCTTTCCTTCCTTCTTTCCCTTTCCTTCTTTCCTTCTTTCCTTCTTTCCTTCTTTCCTTCCTTCCTTCCTTCTTCTTTCTTTTTTCCCAGGTGGACGGCCATGTTCTCCAAGAAATTTCGGCCACGGTTCCTTGGTGTGTGAATGCGGGGCCGATTATTGTGACACCTTGGAGCCCGTCACTCTCCCTGACATGGGGTCTTTTGTGAAGTACGAAAGCAATAAAGCCGGACGCCGCGTGGAGCGCAGTGAGGGTCCCCTGCTGGAGAAACCTCCTGAGAACGGTGAGGCTGGATGAGACCCACAAGCATGCTTTTACCCCAGGAAATCCAGGTTCTTATCCTCCTAAGAACCCTGCGAGGTAGGCCTGGATGACATAGTGCACAGTTCTCGACTGAGGGCCAATTTGGTCTCGTGGTTAAGGCACCGAGCTTGAAATCGGGAGATGGTGAATTCTAGTTCCACCTTAGCATGAAAACCAGGTGGGTGACTTTGAGCAAATCATCAGGAGACTGGGAGTTCTAGTTCCAACTTAGCCATGAAAGCTGGCTTAGTGACATTGGGCCAATCACCAAGGGACTGGGAGTTCTAGTTCTGCCTTAGGCAGGAAATCCAGCTGGATGACTTCGGGCCAATTTTGAGAATTTTGGAAAGCCTTTCATAACAAATAAATTTCATACGCGTTCCTTATATAGGGAATCCCAGCCATGTGTTTACTAATTTATGAATGTAGTGAACTTAGATGCTATCCATCTCGCTACTCAAATTGGTTCTTAAACCACCTTCACAAAAGGCTAGACCTGTTTAGTTTTAATCTGGTTTGAATCTGGAATGAAGGATCGGCATGGTTTGGTGCCAACCCAAAAGCCACAATCAATTTGCAAAACCCGTCAAGCCTGTTATGCAAATGTCCTAAAAAAATATGAAAGAACAATTTAACGACCAGGTGGGCGTGCGAGGAAATATGTAAGCATCATCCTGTATTAAAACCGGATTGGTTTTTGTTTTTTTTTCAATTCCTCCCTCTCTTTTTTTTCCTTTGACTAGACAATCTGGTTCTGAAGCTGAAGACGTCACAGAAATATCAAAAAATCAAAGGTTTTGGGGGAGCCCTCACCGATTCAGCTGCTATTAATATCCTGAATTTGTCCCCCAAAAGTCAGAGAAACCTGCTCAAATCTTATTTCTCCAGTGAAGGTCAAATTTATTTACTTGCTTACTTGTCTATTTATTATTCAATGTGTGGGCTGCCCATCTTACCACAGGGAAACATCAAACAGAATAGTTGGGGTTTTTATTATTATTATTATTATTATTATTATTATTATTATTAGTAGTAGTAGTAGTAGTAGTATTCCCACCTTGGATTCAGCAGTTCCTCGCATAATCCCAGTTTAAAATAATGTTATTTAAGCATTTTATGTGGGCAGGACAGCACTCAAAGGGAGTTTCTTGGTGTGGCCGACAATTCCCAGTCGGTCCTCAGGGCCTCGTCAAGACACAAAGTCGACTGCTAGTCCTCAGGACCACAATTGGTACTTATTGCCAAGCAAGACAGCTCAGTGAATGTACCAGCTTTTATATTGTGGTTTATGTCTAAGCCGCTTTTTTCAGTGTGGTGGTAAAGTTGGACAGTCACGAAATAAACTAAATAAATCAAGGATTACCTCTGGGGGTTGCTGTCCGTGGTCCTGAAACCAAGCCGACTTGGCTAAGGGCAGAGGCATTGTCCAAGGTGCTGAAATCAATCAATCAGAAGTGGGGCCTTAGAGGTTTTCTAGTCTGACCTTTTACTCTTTCAGACAAAGGACTGTCCAATCTCTTGTTAAAAGCCTCCAGTGTTGGGAGCACCCACAGCTCCTAGTGGCAAGTTGTTCCACTGGTTCATTGTCCTCCATGTTAAGGAACTTTCTCCTTAATTCCAGGTTGTTTTTCTCCTGGAATAGTTTCCATCCATTGCTTCTTGTCTTGCCTTGTGGTGCTTTAGAAAATAAGTTGACCCCCACCTCCTCTTTTTGGCAACCTCTCAAATCCTGGAATGCTGCTATTATGTCTCCTCTGGACCTTCTTTTCTCTAAACTAGCCAATACCCGAATCCTGCAAGTGATTCTTTGTATGTTTTAGTCTCCATGTTAGTGGTTCTTCTCAGCATTTTTCCCAAAAGTCTCAACATCTTTTTTTGTCATCTGATGGCCAAAACTGGATGCAGCATTCCAGGTGTGGCTTTACTAAGGCTTTATCAAGCGGTGCTAATACTTCACGTGATTTTGATTCTATGCCTCTGTTTATACAACCAAGGATCATATTTGGTTTTTGGCTGCTGCCGCACATGGCTATCATTCCCACTCCCCTTATTATTATTTTTTCTATGTCCTCCTGCAAAGAAAGAGTTTAATTCCAACGCCTACTGGCTCATTCTTCCAATGGACACTGGATCAAAGAGATTGTCCACTTGGACTCCAAGGTCCCTCTCATAATTACTGTATTATTTTGAGCCAGGTTTTACCTAATCTGTCCTTGTACCTTTGATTTTTTTTTTTCCTGTCCGGGTGTAAAACCTTGCTTTTTCTCCACCTTAAATTTAATTTCCTTGGGTAGGGCCCATTGTTCAACTCTGTCAAGATCTTTTTGGATCCCGAGCTTGTCTTCTGGGGTGTTGGTTACTCCTGTCAGCTGAGCGTCATCTGCAAATCGGATGAGTTCTCCTTCTATCCCCTCATCTAAGTCATTTATGGAGATATTGAAGAGTAGATTAACGAATGAATCCTTCCCTCATATTCCCTCGGCTTCGGCATGGACTACAGCTGCCATCCTTCCCCGCCGCCCCCCCCGCCCCCCCCCATGGTCTGTCTTGGCTGAAGAAGGGGAATTCAGCCATTTGGGAGCTAATTTGCAAATCTTCTTTTTGAACGCAGGGATTGAATATACCTTGATCCGTGTGCCCATGGCAAGCTGCGACTTCTCCGTGAGGCTCTATACCTACGCTGACGTGGAGAACGATTTTGACCTAAAGAATTTTAGCCTGACGGATGAAGATATCAAAATGAAGGTAGGTCATCTATGATCAGCAGAAATATATCTATATACAAGCAAAATGCCCCTCATGCATCATCACAAAATCTCCACTGTAAAGCCTACAAATTTGAAATTGGGCACGTAGGTTCCTCTTGGCTCCTAGGAGCTCACTAAGAAAGGGTTTTTCCAAATGACCCTCAGAGCATTTAGAGTATTTCCTATATTATTATTATTATTATTATTATTATTATTATTATTATTATTATTATTATTATTATTATTATT
>BLBF01000081.1:8495857-8512762 GCA_015471245.1 Laticauda colubrina
GATGGAAGGAAGGAAGGGAGAATGGAAAGAAGAAAGGGAAGGAGGGAGGGAGGATGGAAAGAAGAAAGAGGAGGGAGGGAGGACGGAAGGAAGGAAGGATGAAAAGGAAGGAAAGGAAGGAAAAAAGAAGAGGGAGGATGGAAAGAAGAAAGGAAAGGAGGAAAGGAGGGAGGGAGGATGGAAGGATGAAAAGGAAGGAAGGAAAGAAGGGAAAAAGGGAGAGGGAGGGAGGATGGACAGAAGAAAGGGAGGGAGGGTGGAAGGATGAAAAGGAAGGAAGGAAAGAAGGGAAAGAGATGGAGGGAGGATGGAAAGAAAAAAGGGAGGGAGGGGAGGACAGAAGGAAGGAAGGATGAAAAGAAAGAAGGTAAGG
Organism: Laticauda colubrina; assembly: GCA_015471245.1. Lineage (NCBI taxonomy): Eukaryota > Metazoa > Chordata > Lepidosauria > Squamata > Elapidae > Laticauda > Laticauda colubrina. The sequence continues at coordinate 8,496,231 of BLBF01000081.1, forward strand.
AAGGAAAAATAGAAGAGGGAGGGAGGGAAGGGAAGAAAGACAAGCAGAGCAAGGGAAGAAGAGGAAAAGAAGAGAAGGGAAATATTTCAAATTAAAGGAAGGAAGGGAAGACCAGGAGATCCTCTCCCAATTTCAGAAAAATGGCTTTCCAATTTCTCCTTTAAAAAAATCTCCTTGAAACCACCCACAACTTCTGGTGGCAAGTCGTTCCGCTGGCTCCTTCTTCTCAATGTCGGAAAATTCCTCCTTCATTCCATGCTTCGTTTCCATCCGTCGCTTCTTCCATCCTGCCGCCTTCTGGCGCTTTGGAGAATAAGTTTGACCCCCCAAATCTTCTTTGGGTCAGCAGCCCCTCCAGGACTGGGACCCGAACTTAGCCCGCCTTTTCTCCCTTCCTCACATACAGGTTCCTGGACGAATACGCCAAGCATAATCTGACTTTCTGGGCCCTAACAGCTGGGAACGAGCCCACCGCTGGGGACATTATCTTCTACCCTTTCCAATGCCTTGGCTTTTCACCCGAACACCAGAGAGATTTCATCGCCGAAGATCTGGGACCGGCCTTAGCCAACAGCAGCTACAAGGGCATCGAGCTGATCATTTTGGATGACCAGAGGGTGATGTTGCCTTACTGGGCCGAAGTGGTAAGTTGGCCACCGCCACGGACAGAATTAGGCTGAGCCCCTTTTTTAAAAGGGGGGAAAAAAAATGTGTTGGGTTTTCGGCGCTCCACACTTTTAAATGTACTGCCTATAGGCAGTTCTCGGATGTTAATGGAGCACAGAGTTATGGGTGTTAAGTCATGGTGCTCGTTACAGAGGTTAGCATGCCTGTTGTTATATCAAGGACCCACAGTCGTCGTCCTCTTCCTCCTCCTCCTCCTCCTCTCTGCAAACCCTTCTGCCTTCTAGCACTGATGATGTTGCCTAGTTGGGTCATGGAACATCTGCAAGAAAACAACCCAGCTTAGAGAAATTGTCATCGTCGTCGTCGTCGTCCTCCTCCTCCCTGCAAACCCTCCTCCCTTCTCGCACTGATGACATTGCCTAGTTGGGTTATGAAACATCTGTAAGAAAACCACCAAGCTTAGAGAGCACCAAGGACCCTGTAGCTTGCTGCTTTTCTTGCAGACGTTTCATGACCCAACTAGGGGATATCATCAGTGCTACAGGGGAGTGAGGCTTGAGGACGATGTCACCTGGTTCTGTCATAAAACATCTGCAATAAAAAAACAAAAAAAAAAACCTCACAGTCCTCTTCCTCCTCCTCTCTGCAAACCCCACTCCTTTTCTAGCACTGATAGTGTGACATAGTAGGGTCATGAAATGTCTGCAAGAAAACCACCCAACTTGGAGAGCACCAAGGACTCCACGGTTCTCCTCCTCCTCTTCCATTCCAGCCCTGATAACATTACCTAGTTGGGTCACAAAATGTCTGCCTTCCAACTGTGGGCTTCCCAACTTCCTTTACCATCAAACATTTCTCAAAAATTCTGGGATTTCTTGCTCGCCAACCGAAAGGGGGATTGTATCACACCTATTGCGCCCAATGCCAGGAAATAACCCTTCGGTCTGACTATTTCCCCCAGGTTCTCAAGGACCCTAAAGCTGCCCAGTACATCAACGGGATCGGGATCCACTGGTACCTGGACTTCTTGGCCCCCATTGACCTGACACTGTCCATCACCCATCACCTCTTCCCCAACTATTACCTGATCTCCACCGAGGCCTCTACGGGCTCCTATTTTTGGGAGCCCCGGGTGGTGCTGGGCGGCTGGGACCGCGGCAGCAAGTACAGCCACAGCATCCTGACGGTATGGGCAGGGACTGTCGTCAGAGTCTTAGTTGGCTGGGATAAAAGGAGGGCAGAGAGAGAAGAGAGAGAGAGAGAGAAGAGAGAAAGAAGAGGGGAGAGAGAGGAGAGAGAGGAGTGGGGGAGAGAGAGAGAGGAGAGAGAGTGAAAGAAGAGAAAGAGAGAAGAGAAAAAAGAGAGGAGAGAGAGTGAAAGAAGAAAGAGAAAGAAGATAGAGAAGAGAGAAGAGAAAGGAGGAGAGAGAGAAAGAGAGAGAGAAGTGAAAGGAGAAAGAGGAGAAAAGAGAGAGAGAGAAAGAGTGAAAGAAGAGAAAGAGAGAAGTGAAAGGAGGGAGAAAGAGGAGAGAAGAGAGAGAAAGTGTGACAGAAGAGAGGAGAGGCAGGAGAGAGAGAGAGAGACGATGTTGTTTCGACTTTCCTCCGCAGAATCTCAACGATTACGTCACCGGCTGGACAGACTGGAACCTGGTTTTGGACATGGAAGGGGGACCCAACTGGAGCAAGAATTATGTGGACAGTCCGGTGATTGTAGACAAGGAGAAGGACGTCTTTTACAAGCAGCCGATGTTCTACCATATGGCCCATTTCAGGTGAGCTCAGATTCTGCTCCAAGATTTTCTTTCTCTGCGTTTCCATTTGTGTGTTTCATATTCTTCCCTCTGTTTCTCTTATTTCTTTACTTCGCTGTGTCTGCATTTCTTTGTCTGTACTTTTGTATCCTTTTATTTGTATAGTTCTGGGCTTCTGCACTCTTATTTATTTTCTTCTCTATTCCTATATTGTTTCTACTTCTCTGTATTTTATATTTTATAATCTGTATATTTCCATGCTATGTATTCACTTTATATTTCTGTTTACTTCTCTATTTCTATATTATTTCAAGTTCTCTATGTTTCTATACTTCTATTTGTATACTTCTATAGACTCTCCCTATATTTCTCCATTTATTTCTATTTCTCTATATTTCTATACTTATATTTGTATATTTCTGTACTTTTATATACTCTCTATATTTCTCTATTTCTCTTTATACTTCTATTTGTATATTTCCATACTTCTATATATTCTTTATTTCTCCATTTATTTATTTCTCTATATTTTTATACTTATATTTGTATATGTCCACATACTCTCTCTCTATATTTCTTTTTATTTCTCTTCTTTCTTTCTCTATTTGTATATTTCTGTACTGCTGTATACTCTATTTCTCTATTATTATTTCTCTATTATTTTATACTATTTGCATATTTTTATGCATCGATATACTCTACATATATACCCTATATTTCTCTATTATCTATTTCTGTATTTCCATTTCTCTATATTTCTATACTTCTATTTGTGTATTTCTATACTTCTATATACTCTCTATACACTATTTCCCGACTTCTTTACTTCTCTACATCTGTATTTGTTTGTCTATATTTATAGACATCTATAAATCTATATACTATAGATTTATAGTATAGACATCTATATACTTTTTACTATAGACATCTATATACTTCTGTATTTCTATACAGGCAGCCCTCGAGTAACAATCACCAATTTTTTGTAGCTAAGTGAGACAGCTGTTAAGCAAGTAGCAAGAAAGATAATCAAACAGGGGCAAAACTCACTTAACAACAGTCTCACTAGGAAACAAACATTTGTGGTCCTAAGTCGAAGATGACCTGTTTATTTCTGTTCCTCTCTTCTACTTCTATTTGTATGCTTATATTTATGATATACTTCTGTTGCTCTTTACATTATTTTTGGGGAATGTGCCTCTTTCCCTGCATAGCAAATTCCTCCCGGAGGGGACTCAACGGGTCGAAATCCAGAAAAGCAGCTCCTGTAGTTTGGAATTTTCTGCTTTCCTCCGTCCAGACGGCTCGGCAGCTGTGGTGGTCTTGAACAGGTGAGTGGCTTGTATACCACCTTGCAGACAGACAGCTGGTCATTTGCATCCTTTATTTAGTGAGAAGTTGAGGCCACCTGGAGGTTTGTCTGGGTCCTCTGCATCACCTGAGTGGTACTAATGGTTCCTGCAATCTGCAAAAACCCAAGTGGCCTCAACGAGCCTCTAAAAGGATGCAAATGACTAGCTGTCTGCAAGGAGGATCAATCAATCTTTCTGTTCCCCACTGCCCGGTCAGAGCTGAGGAAGCTTCTTGGATGAGAAGCGAAATGTCTTCAGAAGAAGAAAAAAATAAGGAAGTCCAGTTGCCTTCTGAAAAAAAAAAAAAAAAAAAAAAAAAACACCTTTGGGACAACTGTGACCTGGAGGACTGAGAAGGATTTATACTCCTTGAAGGCAACTGGTCATTTGCATCCATTTCAGAGTCACTGAGGCCACTTGGAGGTTTATCTGTGTCTTCAGAGTCACCTTGAGTTGTGCAAATGGGTGTGGAGAAGGCTCACGTGACCCTGAGGACACAGATAAACCTCCGAGTGGCCTCAACGCCTGTCTAAAAAGGATGCAAATGACCAGCTGTCTGCAAGGAGGATCAATCCTTCTGTCCTCCACCATCTGGTCAGAGCTGAAGAAGCTCCTTGGATGAGAAGCGAAACGTCTTCCAAAGGAAAAAAAACAACAAGGAAGTCCAGTTGCCTCCTGATAAAAAGCACCTTTGGGTACCTTGTTCCTCTGTTCCTTCTCACGGTGATCTCTCCCTTCTTTCTCAGATCCCCCAACGATATCGCTTTTGGGATCTCGGATCCCGGGGTGGGCTACATCGAGACCATCGCTACGGCTGACTCAATCCAGACGTACCTCTGGCAGCGTCCGTTGGAAGAATGAGCCAGCAGCCATTGGAATTAAACTCTTTTCCTTGCAGGAGGAAGGAGAGAAAATAATAAGAATGAGGGGAGTTGGAACGACAGAATCCTGGGGGGTCTGTTGACTAAACCTTGCCTTAACCAGAGATGGAAACGTAGTCTGATGTAGTTTTACAACCTGCTGAATTAAGTTTCAACCTGCTTCTCTTCCGTTACCTTCCCACCTCTTTTCATTTTCAGAATAAATCTGTTTTTTTTTCGTTTTTTTTCCTTTTTCTAGAAACATACCTGGTTGGGTTTTTTGTTTTTTTTTCCTTTCTTGGTTCTGGGGTTTTTCTTTTTTTTTGCAAAGAGTAGGGTGAAGTTAGGCAGGAAGTCAAGAGACCCTCGATTTTTGTCCCCAAACGGGGTTTTGTTACTTATGTCTGTCCAGTGTGCAAAATTGGACTCCGAAGCCCCTACTCTTGGGGTCAAGAGCAAAATTATCCGGATCTTAAAAACAGTAATCCGTCTGTTACATTTTGCCAAATTCCTGAGCAGTCCAGGATGTTGAGGTTGACCCATATATATTCCAGGCCTGTTTTTTTGCCTCCTTCCTGCCAGTTTCACCATCCTTGTCAGTTTCCATACATTTTATTTACATTTATATATATATATATGTGTGTGTGTGTGTGTGCTGTTCAACTTCCTTTGGGTATTATCCCATGTCATTGTAGTGCTTTTAATGATGTTTTAATGACAATGACGTGGGATAATACCCGAAGGAAGCTGAACAGCACAAATGTAAGTACCCGCGAAAACTAAAAAAAAACAAATATATATATAAAAAAAACATATATATATATATGTGTGTGTGTGTGTGTGTGTGTGTGTGTGTGTGTGTGTTTATATATATATTGTACTCCCCCTCCCCACCTGAAAAGAAATCTCTTCCAAATGCAAAACACAAGCAGAGGATTTTCAGTTTCAGAGGACCAAGCAGCTTTAGTACAGAACAGTTGAGCTAAGACACGCCCAGGCTCCTTGCTGTCTCTTTGCTCACACAGCAAATACTGTTTCAGTTTCCAAACAACCCTCAGCTCTCTCACACGGACAGGAAATAAGAGATCCTTAACGCATAAAGGCAAAAATGCAGGAAATAAGATCCTTAATTCTAATTTCTTTTCTTTTGCCATGGTTCTAAAATAAATCACTGCCCTTAAGCGAATCATACCAAGCCCCCAAAATTCACAGCTCCTATTACAACCAATGATATTGTCCTCAATTTATAGCTCATTCAAAGTTACAACGGCCTTGAAAAAAAGGGACTTAGCACCATTTTTCACACTTACGACTCATGGTGACACAATCAGAATTCAGAGGTTGGCACCTGGCTTCCACTTACGACGGTTGCGGTCGCAATGGCCCTGAAAAAAATGTGGCTTAGGACTGTTTTCCACACTTTCCACACCGTTGCAGGATTTGGCTCAAAATCCAGATGCTTGGCAGCAGTCTCGGATTTACGACGCAATCCCCTTTTGCGTCCTTCGGACAAGCCAAGTCCAATGGGGAGAGCCAGATTCACTTAGTAAAGGCATGCCTCACTTAGCAATGGCATCGATTCATTTAGTTAACTCATCAGGAGTAAAGTTGGCCAAACTCATGGGAACAAGTCTCACTTAACGATGGGCATTTGGAGGTCGTAAGTCCAGGACTACCTGTAATAAATAAGGAATAAAAGGCAGACCAATGGTTCAACCAGCAACTGGCTCTGATTTATTGAGCTCGATCGTCCCTGGAATGGATTAAAAAAGGTTTTTTGAGTCAGCGGTACCGGAGGCAGCTTCGCTATAAAAAGAATTTTTTTTTTTTTTTAAAGTCTGTTGGAAGCCGGTATGGCAAAACCGTCCTGCGTCCCTCACTCCTCTTCCTCTTCCTCTTCGGCCTCATCCAGGGTGAGGGCGTGAGGGCCAGCGTGGTGCGGGGTCTCCTTGTGAATGGACACAATCCCGGAGAGGAAGGCGTAGCCCACCATGGCCACCAGTGCAACCAGGACGGAGAGGAACTGGTTGCGCCGCTTGTGCATCTCCCCTTCGGCCTCGCTGGCGTTGCCGGACGGCACTTTGTGGAGGTTGGGTGGGGGGTCCTCTGCAGGGGAGGCAAAAACCCGGTCAAGGAACGGCCTCGATCTGGGGGGAGAAGCCACGATGCTCAGCGGCCGTCGTTCGAAGGGGCGACGGTTGGTACAATGGGGAGCTATGTAGGATCCAATTTGGAGTTCTGCTGGTCCCGTGATCGAATCTCACGGGCTGGACAACACAACTGGGGTTGTGGCGTCCTGTGGTCATTCTTCCTTCCCTTCCTTCTCTTCTTCCCTCTCTCTCAGGGGGTTGGACTAGAAGGCCTCCAAGGTCCTTTCCAACTGTTAATTTGCTATTCTTCCTTCCTTCCCTCCCTCCCTCCCTCCCAGAGGTTGGACTAGATGGCCTCCAAAGTCCCTCCCAACTTTAATTCCTTCCTTCCTTCCTCCCTTCCTCCTCTGCCTTCCTTCATTCCTCCCTCCCTCCCTCTTTCTCCCTCCCTCCTCTGCCTCCTTCCCCCCTTTCTCACGTCTCCTTCCTTCCTTTTCTTCCTTCCTCCCTCCCTCATGTCTCCATCCTTCTTTCCTCCCTCTCTCCCTCCCTCCTCCCTTTCTCACATATCCTTCCTTCCTTCCCTTCCTTCCTTCCTTCCTTCCTTCCTTCCTTCCTTCCTTCCTTCCTTCCTTCCTTCCTTCCTTCCTTCCTTCCTTCCTTCCTTCCTTCCTTCCTTCCCTCCCTCCCTCCTTCCTTCCTTCCTTCCTTCCTTCCTTCCTTCCTTCCTTCCTTCCCTCCCTCACTGGAGGTTTTCAAGAGGAGCCTGGGCAACCATTTGTCTGATATGGGGGATAGGATCTCCTCCTTGAGCAAGGGGGTTGGACTAGAAGGCCTCCGAGGTCCCTTCCAACCCCACTTTTCTGTTAAAGCTGGACTCCCATGACCGAGAATCGTCCCGGAGGATCTTCCTCCAAACTCACCTCCATCCCAGGGGAAATAAAGGCTCAAAATAGACGTGCAAAAACTGCAAAGGTTCGGGAGCGAGTTCAGGTGCTGCTGGAATTTCCCGTTGGGAAGTTTGGCGTTAAAGAGGCCGGCTAAAAGACTGAAGACGGAGGCGTCCAGGGAGGCAGGCCTGAAAAACGAGAAGACAAAACAATCCAGAGACTCAGCCACAGCATGTAATAGGCGGTCCTCGACTTACAACCACAACTGAGCCCACAATTTATGTTGCTAAGCGACACCATTTTTTTTAAAGTTGTTAAGCGATTCTTAAGTGAGTTCTTAACTGCAGTTCTTAAGTGTGTTAACATGATTGTTAAGTGACTCCGGCTTCCTCATTGGCACTGCTTGTCAGAAGCGGGAAATCACATGACTCCCCACCCCCCCGGAACTCTGCAGCCGTCATAAATACGAGTCAGTGGTCTCGATTTTGATCCTGTGACTGTGGAGATGCTACAATGGCCTTCAAGTTCATCATCATCTTCTTTGAATGATCCCATAATCCCTTGTGGGTGGAGTCTGGGCAACTAAAATGGAGCTGAGTATTTTTACTGGCCGGTTGCCTTTCCTGTTGCCAGTGAAGAGTTATGTTCGGCAGATAATATTCTCATTGTGCCCAGAGAGAGAAATATCTGCCTCTACCTAGGATCGAATTCACAGCCCACTGATTGTGAGGTGAGAGCACCACCTCTAGGCTCATTGAATGACCGCAAAGTCCCAACCCTGTTTTTTGGTTGTAAATCGAGGATGTCCTGAAACAGGTAATTAGACTCCCGTTTTACTCGGGACCCTCAACTCCCAAGTTACTTACGAGTCTCCGAAGAAGAATTTTTTCCTGCCGAGGCGTTGAGAGAGAAGGGTGAGACACTCACAACCGTCACGATAAAGCTGCGGGTAGCCAAAAAACAACCACCACCGTTGGGTCATGCGTCCTTCTCCCCCCCACCCCTCACCCATGAGTACCTCCCAGCCTTTGGACTGCAGCTCCCATCATCCCCAGCCAGACTGGCATTCCCAGGCCTCTTGAGCTGGAGTGCCCCCTGGTGGCCACAGTCTGGAAAACACCAGCTGGAGACAACCTGACCCACCTGAACCCCATTCTATTCTATTTTATTTGAAATATTTTAACATTCTATTAAATAAGTTATATTGCTTTTTCACCTTAAAAAACAAATTCTATACACATTTTTTGCAGTTGTTTGTGGAATTGGTTATTCCATTCTCATGTATGTATGTCTGTATATATGTATGTTTGTGTCTATGTATACGTATATACAGACATACATACATATATGCATATATACACGTACACACCCACCCACACCCACACACACACCCATAATTTACAATTACACTTTTACATTATCTTTTCTTTCTATTATTTAACCAGGCAAACCATTTTCCCCAAATCGTGTAGAATTATTTTCCCTCTCTCTACTGCAATTTCAATGTAAGTTTGCTCATTTCTGCACAATCCATTACTTTCTTTATAATCATATCATCTGTGGGATTACTATCTAATTTCCAGTTTTGAGCATATTATTATTCTAGCTGCTGTTCATGTGTGTATTATTAAGTATTCTACATCTTTTGTACATTCACCTCTAGTTATCCCTAATGGGAATCTTTCAGGTTTGGGCTCTTTCTTTGAGCCTGTTATTTCCAGGTCTTTATCTTATTCCAAATATTTCTTTGCCTGAGGGCAGGTCCACCACATGTGAAAGAAGGTACCTGGTTTTTTTAAAAAATTTCCAAAAATCCGGTTTTAAATTTGGGTAGATTTTAGCCCATCTTGCTGGTGCCAAATGCCAGCGATAAAACATTTTGTACACATTTTCTTTATATGTGCCTGCCATTCTCAATTTATAGTTTTTCCTTCATAATCTTTCCCAATCTTCTAACTGTATACTGTTTTAAATATTTTAACATTTGAAAACACAGTTTTATTTTTTCCCAAGTTTTTATCCAAAATTTGAAGATAGTTTTCTTTTTCTCTTTCCTCCTCTCGGTCTCCTTGTCTCCTTTTACAGCATGTCTTTTCCCCCTCACACATTAGTACTTCCCAGCCTTTGGACTACAACTCCCATCATCCCACCCCCACCCCCAGCCAGACTGGCATTCCCAGGCCCATCTAGCTGGGAAGAGAGGGATACTCCACCTTGAGACATTTGGGGGGTGGAGGAAAATCTCTCTCACCCTCCCAAATTTTAACGTTTTAATTAAATGTCATCTTGTTTTTCTAAATAAAGTTTTTTCTGCTCCAAATAGGCTGCCACGGCCCAACGGAGTCACTAGGTGGCAGCTATGCCAAATATTTCCAGAGAGCTTCCCCGGCTAAAGGCAGTCTATCTGCTCCTTTATTTTAACTACTCTACGTCTCTCACCCACCCAAATCCTCAACGTTTGATTTAATTCAATGCCATCTTATTTTCTTTGAGTTTTTTTCCCGCTCCAAATAGAGGTTGCCACCACCCACGGTGGCAGCCATGCCAAATCCTTTTGCAGAGAGAGAGAGAGAGAGAGCCTCCTGGGCTAAGAACAGTCTACCTGCTCCTTTCTTTTTAACCGCTCTAACGCCACTTTTAAGCACCGTTTTTTGGGACATCCCAGCCCTGGCAGTCCTTTTTGGTAAGTTGCTATTTTTCCTTTTTTTTTTTCCACCTGACCATCAGCTGTTCCGAGATATTTAGATTATCTAGAGAGCAGGAAATGGTTGCATTTCTTGCTTTCTAGCTAATCTAAAAGCAGAGCTGAACCTTCCTGAGGACCGAAGCTTCTATTTTTTCAGTGCAGACTCAGGCAGCAGATGGCAGAAAGGTAGATCTCTGAGTGAATCTGTGATTCTGCGAACGACTCGATCTGCCTGCCTGCTTTGCCTGATTTTGGGTAAAAGCTGCTCTCTCTTTTTATATGAAAAATCAATATTTACTTAAATATTTACAATATTTAAATACAAACCATGCCCAGCCAGTCATGTGACCACCAAGCCACACCCACAACTTAGGCCACACCCACAGAACCGGTTGTTAAAAAATTTGAATCCCACCCCTGTCCTTCCTTCACCTGTTTTTCCAGCTGCTCTTTGTCGTCCTGCCAGTTTTCCCCGCAGACCGTCTGCAAACGCTCCAGTTGCCGTTTCTGCATTCGGCTCGGCAGGAAAAAATTAAGTGGGAATGGAATGGCTTCCGCATACCACTTCCGCGTGTGCTCCACGTAATTCTTCGCGTCCACCCAGAAAGTATGGATCTGTCGGAAAGGAGGAGAATTCACAACAGTGAACTTACCCCCAAATGGGCACAGCCTCCTCAGTTAGAGGAGGAAAAAGGAGAAAAAAATAAATAAAAAAGTAAAAAATGCCAAGGAGCAAAGTTTCTAGTCCACATGAGGGAAAAGTTTCCCACCCACCCCCAAATCGGTGAGGCTAGTAGATGCAACAGAACGATTTTATAAATTTTATTACATTTTCACCTTTAAAAAACAAATTCTACATACATTTTTGCAGCTATTTGTGATATAGTTATACCATTCTCCTGTACATAAATATACATACACTATTTACAATTACTCTTTAAAGCTTCTACTTTTGCATTATATTTTCTTTCTATTGTCTAACCAAACATTCCCAGGCCATATAGTATTCTTTTTCTTTCCTCTCCTGCAATTCCATTGTGAATTTGTTCATTTCTGCGCAACCCATTACTTTTCTTTTATAATCATGTCATCTGTGGGTGTACTATCAAATTTTGAGCATATAGTATCCTAGCCGCTGTTAAAATGTGTATCATTAAACATTCATTCTCTTTTGTATATGATTTTACATGCCTTCCCACCCCCCACCCCCACAAAAAAAGCAACTGGTGTCAACTCATAAAATATTTCTATGAAATTACAGAAAAAGAAGAATCTGAATATTATATGGGATTGGATTTGTTTTATCAACGGATAGAAAAATAGAATAAACTAAAAGAGATTAGATGTCCTCATCGAGTAACAAAAGGAATTATTGCAATGGGTGTATTGGATTTCATTTACATTATGTATGTGGGAATGTGATTGTTGTTATGTGGTTAAGATGAACAAGAAGAATATTATTAATCATTAATAATGGATAAGTAATTTGAAATATGTACCTAATCGACGTACGATTGAAATGGAATGGATTTTTTGTATATAAATGTTTTAAAACAAAAATCTACAAAAAACATAAAATAAAAATAAAACATTTCTATGGTCTTTTTAGAGTTGCCAACAAAAAGGGAAGGGGGAGCAGTGGGCAGTTTGCATTCCATAAATGTTTTCAAATATAGTTTTTAGGGGACCAAAGTTTCTGCCGTGCAAAATTCTAACTGGAGAGCATGATTGATGCCTCTGGGCTATGGAGGTGTCCCATTGGAGAACATGACTTATGATACGCCCAGGGGATAGAGGGAAAACCAGGGTCAAGGGTGACAATGAATGATGTGTCTCAAAGTTGGTTACACCCAGGCAGTGCTGGACATGGTAACTCCCAATAAATCCTTTGGAAGTTTTGGAAGTTTGGCTCAAGACTCATGGTTTACAAGGGGGGTCACTGCTGGAATCCTGACAACATGGTAATAATCTTTCAACTTCTAACATTTACGTAGAGATAGTAATTATAATATATTATATTATTTGGCAATATACATAATAACCTTTTCCCAATTTCTAATCTCTACCTCTATTTCCTAACCCTTAATAAAGCAAATCCCATGTTAAGAAGTATTCTGTATCTATCCATCATCTCTTGTCCTTTTTAGTATTTCAACTCTTAATGGACTTTTTGACAACGGATTCATATTTATGTCCTGGGGTCACGCGTCTCCCCAGATTTCTTCTCTGCCTCCCCCTCCTCCCCCCAAAAAAACTCACCAACATGGGCAGGAGCTTCCTATTTACCAGAGAAAGGAAGGCTAGAGTGTCTGCTCCTTGCAACGCCGAGAGGTCGTAATCTGCATTAAATTGCTAAATGAGAACAAGAAAATAAAAATAATAAAGAATAGTCAAGAATAATAGAATAGAATTCTAAGAATAAGAATACAATAGAATAGTAGAATAATAATAAAGAGAATAGAATATAGAATAAAATTGAAAAAGAATAGAATATTAGTGGAATAATGAATAGAATAGAGTAGAATTCTAAGTATAAAAATAGAATAGAATGGAATATAGAATGAGAATGAATAAGAATAGAATAGTAGAATAATAAAAATAGAACAAAATAATAATAGCAATAAAGGATGTTAATAAAGGATGGAATAGAATAAGAATAGAATAGTAGAAAAATAAAAAATTGAATAGAATAATAGCAATAAAGGATATAATCGAATTAGAATAAGAATGAATTAGAATAGAATAGTAGAATACTAAAAAATAGAACAGAATAATAATAACAATAAAGGATAGAATAGAATTAGAATAAGAATAAATAAGAATAGTAGAATAATAAAAAATAGAATAATAATAATAAAGAATAGAATATAGAATAAGTATAGAACATTAGAATAATAATAAAGAAGAGAATAAAATTCTAAGAAAAAAAAACAGAATAGGATAGAACATTAGAATAATAATAGAGAATTAGACTAGGAATAGAATAGTAGAATAATAATAAAATAAAATGGAATGGAATAGAATAGAATAGAAAATAGGGCTGAAAAGGACCTTGAAGGTCTTCTAGTTCAGCCCCCTCAAAGCGGGAGAACCGTCCTATACCATCTCAGACCAATGACAGTCCGGGGTTGGACTAGAAGACCTCCGACGTCCCTTCCTGGCTCTGTTCAATTCAAGCAGGACCATCCACCCGGTTCATATACCTGCTTCCTAAAATGGGTGATGATTTCCTGCGTATCGGAAAAAACTCCGTCCGAGGTCTTGAGCGCCGGGAGAGATCCTGCCATGAAAAAAACTAAATAAATAGCAGGTTGGGGGGAGGGAGGCAAGCCCCATTTAAGCCCCCTTCTCTTCCCCCTCCCCGCCAGGCGGGAGTCTCTCTCCCTCCCACCCGTTTCCCCATCCCTCTTGAGGACTAGAAACCTGCCCAGAAACTTTTCCCAGGCGATGAAAAAAGAAATATCAAAACTTCCCAAGCAATTCCCAGGAGGGGGTTTGTTGTTGTTAGTTTTTTCCTAACCCACCCCACCCCAAAAAATATAACTCACCCGAGGGGCTTCTCCAGGGGTTGGTGATTTTGTGAACTTTGAGGGGAGCCCCCGTGAATCGAGCATAAGTCTGCAAGGAGGAGAAAAAAAAAGAGGAAAACGGAATTAATGCATCCTCAGCAACAGACCCCATCCTCTTAATATCTTAATAATCCAAATTATTCTGAATTTCTTCCTTCAAAATTCTGCTTTGGCAGCACCAAAGCAGCAATCCGGGTTTCTTTTTTTCTTTCGGCTGGAGGGGGGGGGGGAAGGAAGGGGCTCGGGCGACTCAATTTTTGCAGACACCCCCCCAACAACAGCCCATGCCCTGCCTGGAAGCCCTTGCGGTTGCAATACTTTCCCGCCCCCCTTCCCCCTGCGGGCGCCCGGTTGGAGAAAAAGGCACCGCCCTACGCTTTTGCAAAAAAAATTATTTTATTTTTTTTTAAATGCGCTTTGCAAATTTAAAACAAAAAGCGCATTGCAATTTTTTTTTTTCAAAAGCGCATTGCAAACAAAAACGTCTTTTGAAAACAAAAAATGCAAGAATACAAAAAAAAGCCCATTGCAAATTTTTTTTTTTAAAAAATGCGCTTTGCAAATTTAAAAAAATATGCGCTTTGCAAACTAACAAAATGCGCTTTGCAAAAATAAAAATAAAAATAAAAAACCGTTTTGGAAAAAAAACAAAACGAAAGTGTGCTTTGCAAAAATCATCATCATCATCATCATCCTCATAAATAAGCGCTTTGCAAAAGCAAAAAAATAAAAAATAACAACCGCAACCCGGATTTGCAAAGCCCGCTTTGGAGAGGATCGCATGCAATATCCCCCCCCCCCCCCCTCTCCCTCCTCTCCCCCCTCACCAAAACGGCCAAGCAATCGGGGTCGACGGTGGGCAACCCCCACCCGCCGGCCCAGCAATACAACTCCATGGGCGCTGCCATCTTTCCACGCCTCTGCTAACCCGGAACAGCATGAAACAAGAGAGAGCCAGAGAGCCAAATAGGAGTGACTCCGATTTAGACCGCTCCAGCCTTTGGGGCTCTTCCGCCCCCCTCTGTCCAGGCTTGCAAAACGCAACCCCGGTGCTTCTTTGCAAAACAAGTGGCTTGGCTGGCACCCTTCGCACGTTCCGAGCAGCCTCGCCTGCTGCAGGTAGACACGTGTTGGGTTGCAAAAGCGGGCGGCGAGTGGCTTTAGCCTTTCTGTATAAAGCGGCGCAGGGGGGTCTGAGGAAGCCGGTTGCATGCTAAAGGGGACTTTTTTTTTTTTTTTTTTTGGTGGGGTTGGGGAGGGGGTCGTGAGAACCCCTGCAGTGCCTTATAACGGGGGAGGGGAGGCTGGGAGGTTAAAGTAGAGGGTGGGTGGATTGCACAGGCCAGAATCCTGGGCTTCCTGCCTCTTTATTTTCTAACTATTCAAGTTTTCTGTCTTCAGGGGTTGGATTAGATGACCTCCAAAGTCCCTTTCCTTCTCTGTGATTCTGTTACAATTCTGCTATTCTGCTTGAGCAAGGGGGTTGGACTAGATGACCTCCAAGGTCCCTTTCATCTCTGTTATTATTCAGTCTCTCTTACTCTGTTATCATTCTGCTACTCTTGAGCAAGAGGGTTGGACTGGATGACCTCCAAGGTCCCTTTCCGTCTCTCTCGTTCTGTTATTATTCTGCTGTTCTGCTTGAGCAAGGGGGTTGGACTGGATGACCTCCAAGGTCCCTTTCATCTCTGTTATTATTCCGTCTCATTCTGTTATCATTCTGCTACTCTTGAGCAAGAGGGTTGGACTGGATGACCTATAAGGTCTCTTTCCGTCTCTCTCGTTCTGTGATTATTGTGCTACTCTTGAGCAAGAGGGTTGGACTGGTTGACCTCCAAGGTCCCTTTCCGTCTCTCTCACTCTGTGATTAGTCTGCTACTCTTGAGCAAGGGGGTTGGACTGGATGACTTATAAGGTCCCTTTCCGTCTCTCTCGCTCTGTGATTATTCTGCTCTTCTGCTTGAGCAAGGGGGTTGGACTGGATGACCTCCAAGGTCCCTTGTTTTCCTCCGATCTCCCTTTTGAACCGCTCCTCCGCCCTGATCCTTGCCAGACCTCTTGAGAACCTTGTGGGATCTTTCCCTTTGCCACCAGGAGAAACCGGGTTGGGAAACCCTCCCGGCGTCAGGAGGCGCCTCGGTCTGTGGGAACCGAGGCAAATTCCATTCGGCCTGACATCATCTTCTGCCTCCTTTGCAAGCCATTCCTCCCGAGGTGACCTCACCCAGGAAGGAAGCCCAGGCGGCTGAATCCCATCCAGTTTCCAGGAGAGGAGAGGGAGGGAGGGAGGGAGGGAGGGAGGGAGGACTCCCCGCACTCGGCCGGCCGGCCGGATTCAGGTCACCGGCTGAAGAAAAGGCGCCAGCGGCTCAGCTTCCATTTCAAAAAGGAAAAATGGAAGGACTGGCCGCTTTCCCTCACGCAAAATGCAGTTTTGTCCATATAAAGTGATGGATGATAGGTCGATAAATAAATGGATGAATAGATGGATGGATAGATGATAGATGATGGATGGATGGATGGATGGATGGATAGATGATGAATGGATGGATGGATGATGGATGGACGGATAGATGATGGATGGGTGTATAGATGATGGATGGATACACAATTAGATGGATAAATTGATAGATGGATGGATAGATGACGGATGGATGGATTGATGGATAGATGATGAATGGATGGATGGATAGATGATAGGGAGT